>PVKP010036230.1:0-22627 GCA_004027715.1 Plecturocebus donacophilus | reverse complement strand
CACCATCCTTGGAGAGTACTCATGATCCCTTTTCTGTTAATTTAAGGGATTTAGGAATGCTTGGTAGACAGCTGCTTTAGAACCAATGAGGCCTGTATAAAGCTGAAGGGACATTGATGAACCTCCTCTGGGCTGTCAGAGGATTTCTTCCTCTGGTGTCCTGGACAGTCCCATAACTCGTCAATAGAAAGAGCTGTTTCAGAAAATTGCATTCTTTATGGTGGCAGTTCAGTTTCACATATGAGTCCATGACAGTAAAAGGTATTTAAATTTTAAAGTGTATTTTGATATAAAGTCTATGGAAACCCCTCTTCTCTCCCAGTTTATTTGGATACTCTTACCAAATGGAGACCTTGGGGCTGGCTGCTTCATGCCCATTTCGTTTTTCTATTCCATCCATTTTCACTGAAAAGGAGACATAAGCAGTGAAGCCAATATAGTTTTATTGGATCCAATGCACTGCCACTAAAACAAATATATGTACACTCAGGCCAATACACTTTTATTAAAACAAATAGAATTTAATTCAAACCAGCATTCAATACGTTTTCTCAAAGCAATGAAATTAAGCTCTACCAGTACTTCTGCTCAATATGTTTTCCCAATCAAATCCATTTGAACAAAGTGAAATATATTTATCATATATAACACATTTTTATTAAAAACAAATTCACTGAAACCAAGTTTCCCTTTGAACTGATAGATAGAAATTCTAACCAATTGCACAATTAGATCATAGAAAGGGATGTATTTTTACTTTAGCAAAAAGCATTTCTATTCAGTCCACTTTAAAACACACTAATGAATAATAAAGTTGCCCCAACAATGTCTTTAATGGAATATTATTTCCAAAGTATGTCCTTTGAGGTTGAAGCAGTCTAGAAAATTTTTTTTACTGTAGGGAAAAATAATCGTGCTGGAATAGGATTACAATAACTTCAGATATTTAATAACTAAATATTTATCCTGCCTATGCGTACTTAAAAGTGATGCTGTTGGATGTGCATAAATGCATAAAGACAGGCTTAGGGGTATTTTTTAGTTGCATTTGCTACTATACCACATTAGCCAGAAAAAACTTTCCTTGTCATTCATGAAAAATACTCTCTCTTCTTATCTGTCTGAGGTTAACTAGGGATTGCCATGCATAGAGAGGACTTGATGGTATGGGAGGTCATTTATTTGTGTGGCTCTTTAGAGGGACTTTCAATTTTGGTGCCTAGATCGCAAATCATATCCAAGTCTTCTGAAGAACCATGGAGAAGGAGAACAACTTACAAATGCCACGTGCCTCTTGGGAAGTAACAAACTCACTACAAACAAGAGTATCCAAATGTGTCCCACCTCTCTGCAGAGCCACTAATGCTCCTGAAACAAGGCAGAACCCCAGATAGCGAAGCACCTCTGGAGAAATTGGAGCCCCCCCGACAAGGAATATGAGGGCTCCGATCAGTGGCCACTAGGAACCCCTCCCTGCTGCCTCCACCGTGGCCCCAGACTCTGTCTTCTCTGCTCCCATCCTACCCCAAGGCTGTAGGGTCTTAGGATAGAAATCTTCTGCCCTCACTAAGCAGTCCAGAGAATGCTCCTTAACCCAAGACTGTGGGTTCTCAGTACTGCTTCCTCCTTCCTGTCTGGAAAAGTGGAAAAAGTATAGACATGCCCACAAATTCACTGGGCAAATAATGTATTGACCTCCAGGGGATCCTGGCCTTGAATGGACTAGACCTGCCTTCTCTGAAACACAACTGGTAATGGAAGAAACCCTTAGAACAGTGAGCACCAGAGGTTCATCACAGAATTGTTTAAAAGAATGAAATGTTAGAAACCCAAATATCTAACATCCAGGGGATTGGTTAAACATACTGTAATAATATCTTCCTGATGTATTCTATAGTATTAATATCAATACAGTATCATAAGCCTTCAATCACATTGTAGAGGTAATTGAATGGAAAATATTCACAGTATATTATTGAATGAAAAATGTTTAAAAGATATAGCAATTTCTTATCTTTGCAAAATAGATATGCATATCTATGCATAAACAAACACATGGGACGATGACACGAAAATGTTGATAGTGGTAAGCGAGTGATAGATTATAGATTTCTCTCTCTCTCGCTCTTTTAAGCTGTATTTTACAAATTTCTTGCAATGAACATGTATTACTTTTGATATAACCAAAAATTATTTCAAAACTGGTCATTTTTTAAAAGATGGTGTTAAGACCAATTTAAAAGGTAGTGAGCAAATGTTGGGCCAGCTTCTGTAATCTGAATTCTGGTGTCTTTCAGGGAGGGTCAGCACTCCAGGTCTCGTTCTTTGTTCTTTTGCAAAACTCTATCTGAAGGCTTTCATCAAACTGGTCATTCAACATGCACTTAAACAAGAACCCAGGTAATAAATTCTGCCTTGAGTTTGTTCCAGGAAGCAGTGTGGCTTGAAACAAAGGATATGCATGCTTTATGCTGTCAGATGATATAAACTGTGCTGTCCCAGATTCCCCCTTTTGCCTTAGCTCAGAGCCATGCATGGCTGTTTTAATCATCTCATCTCAGATGCTAGCAACATCTGATTCCTCTGCTCCTTTTCAGTCATTTCAGTTCTGCTTTCTTACTCTATCATTCTGGTGTTTTCATTGAATTTTCTTATAAAAGCAATCCAGATATATTTTGGAAATAGATTTGAATTATAAAAACATCCTATAGAAGCAAATCCTAAACAAACATAAATATTTGACCATGATTATGCAAAGAAAGCTCCTGCTTCCTCCTCTGTGTCCACACAGACCCTGAGGAGGAACTCCACGGAGAATGAAAGCTTGGGAGTCATCCCATCCCTTGCTCAGGTGCGAAATCCCCTGCCCTCTGCCTGGCACTGATAGGGATGGATCAGTTTCTCTGCCTGGAGAGGCAGCCTCCTGTGGCCTGGATGCATTGGAGCCTGAACACAGGAACAAATGATATCCTCCCTCCTTCATTAGCGGTCTCCATGTGCTCTTCTGGGGAGGATTTGCTCTTCTGGACTTCTTCATGCACATGATTCCTAGTCATGGCTTCAGCCCTTTAGTTCACTGGGTCCTTATTCCATGTTTTCCTGTGCCCAGCTGTGAGGTTGGAGCATGGAGATGAGAAGGAAGAAGGGGATAGGGACGGTGTGGTGTTTGGTGGTAGAGAAAGAAAGATACAGACAGACAGACAAAACAGATACACTGAGACAAGGAACATGTTTAATTAAACTGACTTTATCCAGTTGCAGTTGAAACCAGGGTGGAAATAATTGCTGTTTCTTTTATTGTTTTAGGTGAAAATGGTAGAAATAAATGGAACTGTCAAAGTCGTAAACCTTCCCATCTTCATTATAAATAAAGATTTAAGAAATGAAAAGTAGTAAATAGAAAGACAGGAGTTCCAAGATTTCTTTTTCTTCCTCCAAGGCAATGTCACCATGGAGCTTAGCATCAAGGCACCCTGTTTTCTGTCCTGACAGTCACTTCATTTTCTCCTCCCTTGAAAAGGGTGGCCCAGAGCACCTCCAATCCACTCCAAAGCCAGGCCTCTCCCAGCCTGAACTTCTTCATAAACCAGTTATCCTCCCTCACTCACCTTCACAGCATCCCACTCACCAGTTCTTCTTTCTAGTCCTAGGAAAATGCCTTCTCCAGAATCTGTCTATGACTGTGCCGGTCTAGCCCTCTTAATGACCCTTTGAGGCAAACACCTTATCCCCATTTCACAGAGGTGGAAACTAAGCCTCGCAGAAGTTGAGTAACACAACCCAGGTCACACAGCTCCAGCTAAGTGACGGAGCTAAGGTTCAGGCACTCAGCTGACTCCAGTGTGGTGTGCGGCCCTGTTTCTCACTGCTTTCCTGTGAAATCTCAAGGATTGTCTGGCTCAGTGTGCACCGGGAAGAAGAGGAAACTGAGGTCCAGAGAGGTGAAGCAGCTTTCCCAAGACCACTCCAACTATGCCACCTATGCTTGGCCTGTTTCCACTTCACCATGCAGCATGGCTCCTTATATGCAAATGCTTTAGCTAATATGTTCAGATGCTAAAAACCTGCCCCTAAAATGACAGCAAGCATTTTCCAAGAGAAAGCACCTTAGTTTCAACCTCTTTCCACATCCTTTTTAAAAACCAGAAGTCTCTAATTCAGCTGTGATTTTGTTTCATCTCCTGCATTCCCTGTCTCTGCCCTCAGATGGGGATGCTAATGTGTGACAACATGGCTCTAAAATGGACCAACGGGAAGAGGAAAAGGGTTGGAAAAGACAGAGAATCAGCTCTCTCTCTTGCTCACTCTCACTCTCAAATACTCCCTCTTTCTCTTCCTTTCCACCCCGTTGTCCTCCCGGGGTCTCTGGGAATCCAACCTCAGTCTGTTGGGCTTACAAAATGACCAAAGCCAAAGGCTGGTCTGTGAGAGAAAGAGGAGGCAGACACATCGGGAAGCTGAGAAGTATTCTGAAGCACCCCACTCGCCATGGTATGAGGAGAAGTTGGCCACATCCCTGGCAACTGCTGCTTCTCTTGGACTGGGAAAGGGGCAGTTGCTCATTTCTATCAGATTCATGGACACCACCAAGAGGCCAGTCTGAGACATTTAATATTTGTTGAAACACAAAGGTTTAACTGATGATTAAGGTACATAGGGTGATAGAAAGAGCATGGACTTGAGAATCTGATGGGTTTTGTTTAAAGTTAGGTATAAGCTACTGACTAACCACCCTGCTAATTGTCTTGGGAAAGTTATTTAACCTCTCTGAACCTCAGCTTATCCATAACGGTGGGCTATCTATCTATCTATATATATGTTGAATTGAAAGGGGAGTATTCAAAATCCTTTGGGTTTCTGGCTTAAAATAAGCAGAATAATTCAATACCTGTCCATCTGGAATCTAATTGTCCAATTTGGAGTTTCAAACGTAACAAAGATCCTAGTGACCTAATATTATTGGGATAATCCTAAAATTTATTAGGAGATCTGGAAGCTGCACAATGATTGTATACTGGAGGAAATGTACAATGCACATAGACCTTCCTAAGGGTAAAAGACTGATGTGAATTTATAGCGCTACTTAATTATGAATAATTGTTGCATGACCACACACACACAAACACACAAACACAGAACTCACACTATAAGAAAGGAGGGGTAAATCATGACATTTGACCAAAATGAGCTCTTGTAGAGCTCAGCAATGAGGCTGTTTCCTCCCTAATATCTTAACAGGCTAGAGTATACACAGGCTTTTAAGTAATGCACTTATGATCCAAACACTAGCAGACATTTAACTGGAAGCCAGAAGCATTTTGTCAAGAAGGAAAAGAACTAACCAAAGACGAAGAAAAGTAGTGTTTCCCAGCTGTTTTGCCACAACACAACTTGAACAAAACCATGCCTGTCCTTGCCTTGTCGTCTCTGATGGCTCTGCCAGCAGAATGAATGAACTGGAGCAGATGTAGATTTTAAAATACCATTTGGGCAAATTACATGGCTGGACATTGTGTTCCAGCCACAGAGAATGTTCTTACCCTGTTGGAAGCTCCGACAGCCCACTGCCACGGTGAAATGTCGGGAGCCTCTTAACATTTTTCTTGATTTCTTTAAGAGTGAACATTAGACATATTAAGAACAACAGCCCAATCATTAAGCCCTGTGTGGTTCTCCTAGGAGCCAGCTCTATCGCTTTAATCTGAATACAGACAACTCATTCTCATCCCAGCCATTTATCTTCTTTGTTTACACACATACCAAGTGGCATTCTTCTTAGCATCAAAAAATAGTAATCAAAATTGAGAACAACAAAAGACCTTTCATTATTTACGTTGTTAAGTAACGTCTACTTGCCTTCATTAGTTTCTAAACAACGAAGTACACTGGTTCTGATTAAAGCTGGCATGTGTTAATTAAATCCGAGGTCTGGGATTGTTTTGTCTACAATAAAGGATTGCTGAAAGCTGAAATTTGAGGCGCCCAGGCCCAGGAAGTCACCTGTCTCTATGTGTTTCCTCAGTGAAAGTTTCCAGCCTGAGAATGGCAGAAGCGGATGTGAGCTTGTCACAGAAAGCTTCATGTTTTTTCGGTTTTGTTTGGTTTTTAAGCCCTCGGTTTTATCGCCCATTTTATGGGCTGGAGTTAAATGGCAGTACAATGCAGCTTTCTCTCTTACTGCTCAGCACTAACAGCCATCATGAGCCATAATTAGAAGTAAAACCACCGCATAAATAACATAGTAGAAAAAGTGTCACCATGAGAAGCCAGACTTTGGCAATGGGAAACTTCAGCCGATCCTGAGTATCCATCATACTTAAGGGGCACCGCGTATTTCAGCCCATATTTGTCTTACTAAAGCCAAAATGGGAGCCATTTAGACTTTCAAACAAGCTTTTAAAAATAGAGAATGTAGGCTTAAACAGACTGTCTGCTGCTAAATGTGATGCAGAAACCTGTCGCCTGGAGGCCACGACAGCTGGATGGGCTGGGAGGGAGAGCCCTGGGAGCCCACAGGTGAGGAAGCGAGGAGAAACAGTAGAGGAAGAGGAGGCTTGGACTCCCCCCAGCAGCAAGGTCTAGACATATTTCACTGCAGAGCCCAAGAATCTGCACACCACTGAGCATAGCAGCTTAGACTTCCGCCAGGGAGCATGTGAGGATGCCTTGCAGATTTTGCTTTCATGACCTGTACTCAGCGATGAAGTGGGAGCAGGTAGACTAGCATTTTATTTTATTTCATTATTTATTTATTTTTTGGCAGAGTCTCATTGTGTTGCCCAGGCTGGAGTGCAGTGACATGATCTTGGCTCACTGCAACCTCTACCGCCCCGGTTCAACCGATTCTCCTGCCTCGGCCTCTTAAGTAGCGGGGATTACAGGTGCCTGCCACCGCACCTGGCTAATTTTTGTATTTTTAGTAGAGACGGGGTTTCATCATCTTAGCCAGGCTGGTCTTGAACTCCTGATCTCATGATCTACCCACCTCGGCCTCCCAAAGTGCTAGGATTACAGGAGTGAGCCACCGCGCCCAGCCTAGACTAGCATTTTTGAGCACCTACTATCTCCTTGCCATTTTACTTCAGTTTTAATTCTCATAAGAGCCTTAGGATGCCAAGGAAAAGGAAGAGAAAATAAATTGTGTTCTGTGCCTGAAAATGGCCTTGAAGAAACAAGGACCAACAACTGGAGCAGAGTGGAGCCGCCCATCTGCAAAAAGGCAACAAGTAGGAATTAACATAAGGCATATCACATGGATGCCACAGAATCACAGCAGTTTCTTTCTTTCCTCTATTGTACAGGGGATTAGAAAACAAACCCAAAAGAATAAACTTGAAATGGAAGGAACATGCTTTGTAGTCGAGTGTTTTTCAAAGCATACACAATTTTAAAAACTGATTTAAGTATATTCATTTGCTTTCTAAAGTAAGTCATATGTATATTTCTACTGATCAGCCAGAATAGTAAAGGTCTGATCTTCATATGGAATGAAAGGGGACATTATTTGGATATTCTGAAAGTCCACACACGTTCTTTACAGAAGATGGGTTACTTTCTCCTTTTCTCCCTTCCTTTGCAAAATCACACAAATAAACAAGAATAAAAACCAAACCAAAACGAAATTATTGAAAACCCCTGTGTTGAGGCGTTTTGTTTTGTTTTGTTTTGTTTTGACTGTGTCTGGTACTAAGCAGTATGTTTAGTGAAATGGCTTTAAACTTAAGCAGGAAATACAGCTCCATTTCACATGTGGATTTTGTCTGCATTTACATCTCTGCAGGCCTCACATGCCGTGACACCAGACATTTTTTTAATTAAGATATGAAGTGCTCTCTTCTGTGGACCTGCTGTATGCTAACAAATTTACTACACGTCTCAGAAAACACATAGCTTTGCCAAAGTTGGTGAGTAGCCCAGCATGGTTTATCTCCAGCCCACAGCTCTTTCCCTGAATTCAATACTGCAGGCACAATTTAATGCAAACCCAATTTATGACTTAATGCTCTAGGGACCGTAGTGGGAGATTGTTACATTATTCTTTTCTAATCCTATTTGTGTTTTAATTTGCTAAGTCTGTAATGAGGTGCATGCCTTGAATATTCAAGATCTTTCACATTGCTTTTGACTTTGTTTAATATAATAGATTTTACAGTTTGCATTAAATACCCAGGTGCTTCGGTCAGTATTATCTCTTTATTTTCTCAACTAGAGTGAATAAAATTACGTGATGAAAGTAACTGTGTACATGTTTCCTTGTTTATTGTAATGGTTTATTTCCTATTATAATTCTTGATTCAAATTACATCTAGTTCTCCAAAAGTCAATTCTCCATGGGCTCGCTCTTCCCCTTTCCAAACAATTGTTAGCTTCTGAAGAGAATGGCATCATGGCTGACAACTGATTAGTTGAATAATAGTAAGTTTTCTAGTCTCATTTATGATACTTTAATTGCACAGAGGGAGAAATTGAGGAAGGTGGGAAGGAAGGGAGGGAGAACTGCAGGGGAGGGAGGGGAAAGGAAGGGAAGGGAAGGTGCTGTGTCACTATATGCTGCTATTTGATTTCTGGTGTTGGGCTGAAATGTACCGTCCCTAATCAGAGCTGCTACATCACCCACCTCCACAGTGTGTCATTTGGTGTCCATAATTGTGTTATAGCCAATTATAGCTAAATTCTCTGTTCTGTATGCACAATGAAAGGGCGTCTGGAATGCATTTTGCTATTTTCCGAATCCTATTATTGCAGACATGTTTATTACATTCAGAAGATGGCTTTCTGAAATTACACTGGAATTGTGTGACCCACCTGCCATTTACAAACAAAAGGATCTAAACATTTCTTAACAAGAAGAAAGTTCATTTAGCTTTTTCCTGGTAACTTTTCTCATGTTATTTTCTTTTGTAACTATATCTTTAAGACTCACTGTACAAGCCCCTACATATCTGTTAAAATATCTAAGCTCTCCAGTTAATTTAATAACCTAGCAGGTCAAAAGGGGTTGCAAACCCATTTTTGACTCCTGTGGTGAATGCTGGCTATAATTTTCATTATTCATTTTTTTTCAAACTATGAAAAAAGGGATTGTAAAATGGATCCCAAATTATAACAATATGATAGTCCTGAAATAGTTTAGGTGGCCTGTCAAAAGAAAAAATTTTCAAGTTATGTCCTTAAATTTTGGTGGGGGGGGCATTTTAAGAGGAAAGTGAGTGGTGTTAGAAAGACACATGATACCTATTTGAAAACACAGCATCTCATCATTAATTATTAAGGGAGAAGTGAAAGTGTTTCTAAACCAAATGCTTTCTTTTTCCCTTCCACTAAAGTTTACTCTTCTTATATTTTTCCCCTCAAGCTTACTTTATTACTGGTATTTGCCTCATAGAGCCAGGGGATATTACTACCTTTTTATTTGCTATTTTTACAGGACCCAACAAAGTGCTTTTAAAATATATAACCACTTAATTCAAGTCAAGCTTCTTCAATACTCCTTTCATTCAAGCCCTTTCTAATTTGTTTTCCTCCAGCCAGGAGCCTGGAGAAGACACTGTGATTTATGTTTTCATTTATTTATTTTATTTGGGCTTTTCATTTAAGAAAAGAAATCCGCACAACCCCCATCACCCTCCATTCTCCTTCATCTCACTCCACCCCTGCCCCCACTTCTGTATTTGGACCATGAAGACTCTCAAGCCAGACTTTAGAGTTTTAAATTCCTGTGTTGAGCACTTTGACCACAGACTGGATGAGGCTTGGTCTGGGCTTCTTACACCACTCCAAGTGATATCAAGCCAGGGCTTTAGATTCAAATCTTCTTGAGGGCAGCAGCTTTATCTTTGTCGTCCTTTAGCACTTCACACCCTGCTCAGTAAAGAGATCCCAGTACAGAGACTTGGAGGAATTCAGCCTTTTCCCAAAGATGAAAGATGACATGCTGTGGAGTTTAAATTTCCACAAAGAGATGATTAAAGGTGTGTGTTCGGCAACAGGCTGGATCTGTTTTCCTGTACACATCAAGGTATTGTTTTTGTTTGAGAACTGGGGGAAAGGAGGCAGAGGAAATGCATGACACATAGGAGCTTGAGCTTGGGAGTCCAGCAGCCATGGGCAGAGTCTCGGTTCTGCTACCTCACGAGTAACTATGAGTGAGTTACTCCTGCTCCCTACATGGATTCACCCATCCACTCATTCTGTCAGCAAATAGTTAGTAGGCACCCAACTATATGCCAGGCACTGAGTGGGTAGCAGGTATTGACATAGACATGATTCCTGTCCATACTGACCTAGTGGGGTCAACAGTCGGACAAACATTTACAATGAAGCATGACAGGCATGAGAACAGGGGAGGCCAGGGAAGCCTTCCCCCCAAAACATCATATATAAGTGACATGAGATCAGTTTCCTCAAGTACAGAATAGGGGTTAATACAATGCCTGCCTCATAGATCCGTATGAGAAAAAGTAAGATAATGCATGACTGGGACTTCGCATTGCTACCCTCATAAAGTAAGAAACTCAGGAAAAAAAATCAGTAAAGCAATTATTGTCATTATTGCTAAGTACCATCCCGGGATTCCTAAAGAAATTAATACTAGAGAATCATGACATTTTACCTGCAAGAATATGCAAGCTTTACACTGTAGTTCTAATTCCTTTTTTATAGAGAGAACTAAACAATAATACTGTCTGCAGAACATTAAAGTAAATTTGAAGATAAAAGAGCTAAAGTTAATAGGCACTCTCAAGTAAAAACTGCTAGCAATGGAGCTTAGGAGTAACTACTACTCTAAGGCAGAAATGGATCAAACAACTCAATTCTATCCACTTCGAAAGAGGACTCATCTTCCCATTGAGTCCTGGACATCCCTAGCAGTTTATTAAAGGTAATAAAACTTACTTTCATTTAAACATAGCCAAGAAACATTTTTAAATGAAAATTTATATATTGGGAATCATATTTGCTCATTGTAACTTCAGAATTGCATTCCCACAGAAACAAACCTTGGCTCCACCTATAATGAAACAAGGGAGACCAAGATTCATTACAGGAAAGGCAATGCCTTGGTGGAAAAAATGTAGATAATGGAATTCTCCAACTTAACTCCTGCAAATAATAAGATAACCAAGTGTTAATGTTCATAATCTTTGAACGACTTGCACAAATATCACAAATATTGGGGGGAAAGTATCTTAGCTGAGCTGTGGCAGAATTCTTCTTAGGGGAGAGAATTGCCTTCATTTTAGCAAATACTCAGACCATTTTGATGGTGTTTAGATGTGGTCCAAGACAGAGGTAAATTGCTCTGCATAAGAACATTGGAGGAATTTTGAGGTTCTGGGACCAGGCTGAAAAGTAGATAAAGGAGAAGAGAGTTTTGACAGACAGATGAGCAGCTAGTCAGCGGTTGGGAGACATTTAGAAAGAAAGCTGACAGAGAGGTTTACATAAGCATAGGTATGTTAGAGGAACTATTATTAAAAATGATATCCAATATTCAATTCTTGTAAAGCTAGATTTATAAATTATTACAAATTTGCAAAGCTGGATTACTAGGTACCATCTACTACACACACATGGATTTGTCACTAGAGGTCTATATACATTGCATTGAGTAGTGATTGGAGGCCCTCAAGGAAACTGGTAGTATCTTGGTGGCCACGGGGCAGAGAAAGGAGAACAACCTTGGGGTCCAAGAAAAATAAGAGGTCGGCCAGAACAAGAGGTTGGAGGAAGAGATCACGAGATTATGAGCCCTGGAAAGTCACAGAAATCATGGGCAAGGCAATGAGAGATTCATACAGCACATGGACAGAAGCATTTGAGCCAGTCTTACCCCACCTGAGCTATATATCTATATGTAAAATATATTAAGCTCTAATCCTCTTTCATTGGAATTTTTTTTTGGGACAAGCGCTCATTGTGTTACCCAGGCTGGAGTGCAGTGGCGCAATCTCGGCTCACCGTTGCCTCCACCTCCCAGGCTCAAGCTATTCTTTCACTGCAGCCTCCCAAATAACTAGGATCACAGGTGCGAACCACCATGCCCAGATAATTTTAATTAATTAATTTATTTATTTATTTTTACGTAGAAATGAGATCTGTGTTTGCCAAGGTAGTCTCAAACTCCTGGGCTCAAGGGATTACAGGTGTGAGCCACCACACCTAGCTGGAAATTCTTACTAAATCAAAGTAACCTGAAAATGTAAGCAGCTATTCTGGCTCAGTCCTCACTTCAGATTTTAGAGTAACTGACAAGCTGAAAATGCAAACTGGAACTACTTTTTCAGTTTCAGAGATGCCAGCAACGGCTCATTTGCATTCTAATAGTACTGTCCCTTTAAGGAGGAGAACTCTGTCATCAATGAATGGTTGCTGATCTAATGACTAATTGATGGCAAAGAGTCTCTAATGATCTAATAGCTCATTAGGGTTGACTGAGCCAGCAGGGGTCTCTGAAAATGTTTTTTATTCCACTCTGAGGCTTTGTGAGTTTCCCTGTACACATCAGACCACTGCCCAGTTTATGAAACCTACAAATGTGAAAGCACAACAAGAATGGGGCGGACCTATACAAATATAACTTGGAAGTATAAAGGCAAATATGGAACCCACGTGACAGAGACATGTCACACTGCCAAAATTATATTATGGGAAGCTCCAAAGAGACATGCTGGGAACCAAATGTGCTCCCAATAGGTAATGACTTATGCCAAGAACTGAGTTGTCACCATGATAGCATGGAAAGAGCTTCAGAGTGGGTAAATTCACCATTAATTAATTAATTAATTAATCAATGTTTATTAAATACCTATTACCCATATGGTAGTATACATGAAAACTTACATTGTATCAATTTATACAATTGCTATGGCCATTCACATATGAGAAATGTGAGGTTCTAGGAAGTTAGGAAGATTTGAAGAGTTATATAACATATGCTTTATATAGAACTGAAATCCAGGTCTCTCTCCAAAATTCCTGCCTTGTTTCTTTTCACCATGTTATTCTCTATTAGAGTTCAACAATTCAAGCACTTTATTTTTTGGAGAACATTTGTCTCTAAAGATATAAGGAAAGGTGCTTACTGTCAGCATTCATCTGAAAAGAAATAGCCAATTCTGGATTTTATGGCAAAGATAACATGAATAATTGAAGTATTCAGATAAGCTCCAAGAGATGTTGATGAATTCTCACTCGGCTCTTCTTTCTAACACTGACTCAGCCCACTCCTGGGCCATTACCAGAACAGGATGTCCAGTGGATGAGTTTCCTTCCTGGCATCAACCCTAGACCACTGACGAAGCTGGACCTGAAAATGGAGCAAGAGACAAGAAGCAAACATCCTGGAAGACTGGTCCTGTGTGCAGAAGTATCTCATTAAGACACTGATTGTAATATTTTTCTCCAGCTCAAGAAACCACACCTTATAATTAACTGAAGCTTGGGGTGTTTCTGGTTTTGGCTAGACAGGGTTTTACTCTGTCACCCAGGCTGGAGTACAGTGAGGCATGACTGTGGCTCACTGCAATCTCGACCTCCTGTCCTCAGATGATCCTCCCAGCTCAGCCTCCTGAGCAGCTAGGACTACAGGTGTGTGCCGCCACACCTGGCTCATATTTTTCTTTTTCCTTTTTTTTTTTTTTTTTTTTAGAGATGGGCGGCTCCTTGTGTTTCCCAGGCTGGTCTCAAACTCCTGCGCTAAAGCCATCTTCCTGCCTGAAATTTTGACTGAAAACAATCATCCAGGAAGCAACCAGAGTATCCAGACCACCGCCAAGGGACTGATTTCGAGCAAGAGATATGTCCATTAATGTGGCCAAGATATTTATTCCCCAACTTCCACCTGCTATAGCTGAGGGCTACTCACAGGGGCATTAATCCCCTGGTACTTCAGGCATGAGCTGAGGCCGGCTGGTGGAGACACTTGCTATAGGATGCTTGAGATGAGTGCCAAGAGGCTACGAATAGCCTTTGAAAGCATCTGCTCCGTCTGCTTTTTCTCTAGGAGAATGACTAGAACAGTCCCCAAGCCCACATCTGTCCATGAACATATAGAAGAGGAACATATTTCCAGCTTAGTAGTGTGTAGTTGATACACATTACCCAGTACCATGAGAGTATATAATACTAGCATAAACATGCTGAAATACGGCAAGATATGGAGAGGCAGCTGTTTGTCCCTCTTTTGCAGGATTCAGGCAATCTTGGTTGACCTCTATTATAGAACCGGCATATATTAGCTGAAATAATACTTTAACAGTTTTTTAGTACTCAACTATATGTTCTAAGAAATAGCAAATGTTTAATCATAAATATTTTAATGGCTTCAGGGATTCATGGTATTCAATGACCGTGTTAAATGATAATAATCACATCTGGTTTATTACTATAGTAATTCAACAGCTTCTCTTCAGCAGTTATTTTTTATTATATGTGCTGTGCTACTGTCATGGTCATTTATAGCAGTAATATTTTAAAGTGGCTCATTTGTTTGTTTAAGGACAGTTTCACAATATATTTCTGTATTAATATACATTTTGTACTATTATTTCCAAGCTGCCACTGGAAAATTGATCCTAGCCTGTTGTGACTGGAGAGGCGGGAAGACACACAAAATGTCCACACAGAGACAGAGTCGGGGACCAGAAGCACCCACTGGGGTTATGACAACTACTGCCGGGCGTTATTCATAAGAAAGAGTTAACAAATAATAGATGCAAAGAGAAGAACACAGATCTGGGGAGGCGTTTCAAGTGAAATACCATCCTGGAAGCAAAGGCGTGTGGGGAGGACCCAAAGACACAGGGTTTGCAGGGCCAGGTGGTCAGCAGGCCTTGGCAGGCATCTCGGTTTCAGTAGTGAAATGACAGTGAGGAAGCAAGAGTGAAAAAATAGAAACTTGCAAGAGTGACACAAGGGCAGGCCAAGGTTACCCGCTGGGTGGCTTAGACGCTGACATCAATTTCAAGTCTGCTCCAAGCAGGCAGCGGGAGTGAATCGCCCAGGCGTGGACAGGCAGCCGCCCCTCCTTGGCCTTTCATTCCAATGGTTCAAAGCAGCAGGTGCTACCCAGGGCTTGTGTGTGATGCCTGCTGCGCTTCTGCCCCTTCTGCATATCACAAGGTGTTGCCTGGGGAGGGGTAAATAGTAGCCTGAAATCCTATATTGCTCCTGAGTGGGGAAGGGTCCTTGATAACCCAAGGGAGTTAATTTCCTGTGACATTCGGCTGAACCAGGTTGTGGAAATGTAGAGGAGCCCAAAGAAAACTGCCAGGCTCCTTCTCAGCTTCCCCTTGGCTGGATCCTGATTGGTTGGGTGACAGAGGGCAAATGGCTTTTACGGCTATGAATGATGTATGACTGTAAAATGGTCTGTAACCAGAAGTGCCAACTGACATGCCTGCTGATTTAACGGACACCCCGGGTTATGTTTGCAGAGACGCTTAAATAAACACGTGCTAGGTTTGAGGCCGTTTACTAAGCAATCATTTCTCTTGCTCTTCTTTCCATTTTATTTTACTTCATCATAAAAATGAGGATAGTAAAGTGATGATTCCCTTTTTCATAATAATGAAGATTTACTCATTGCGGTGGCAGTTCCTCTTTCTTCCTTCCTTCCTTCCTTATTGCTGCGTCTGGCTCTTTTTCGCTCTTTCCACCTGCAGGGGTTGCTGTGATGGACTTGGGGAAGCCGAGGCAGAGCTGGCCAGCCCAGTCACTTGAATGAGCTGCCCTTTAAGAGTGGAAGAGATGTTGTCCAGCTGCTTTTGTATTTGGCGAATTAGGAAAATAAAGCCCTGAGATCACAGTTAGACCAATGAATGGAACAGGAGGATTTTTGTTCAGCTACAAATCAGCAAAGGCATCAGAGGCAAGGAAGACGACCTTTCCATGACCACAAAATATCCCATGAGTTCTTCAGCTCTGTAACCTTGGGTTTCTGTGATCCATCTGCTACACCAACAGCACTGATGATTAATGCAAAGTTAGATTTGGGTTTGGAAGCCTAATCTAGATGATTTTCATATGGTTATTGAATGGTCCTTAGAGGGATGTAAATTACCGAGTATAGAAGTTTTCTCAAATAAATTGATCAGAAATCCATAGGACATCACTGAGTAATTTCTGGCTGTATCTGGAGAAAATATCATATAAGATCCATTTGACTTTATATTCTAAGCTGAGTCAGGAATGGCAAACTAATCCCCAATTTTTTTCCCACTGGATCTCAACTGGACCTCAAAATCTCTTTCACTACCCATTGCTGCAAGCTGGTACTCAAGGTAAAACCTATTAGCCACTCCTGTGCTAGAACCTTCAGCTCTTTATTTTCTAAGCAAAGAAACTTACTCCCCCTTTTTTCCTTTTTCTATTGCCTGAATGGTGTTTTAAAAATGAAATTATTTGTTTTTGTGAACCCATCTAATTCTGGTGCCTTTTTCAATGGTAAATCTTTAATCAACATCCTTCTATGGTAATTGGCCCACTTAAGTTTTCATTTCTTCTGGGATCAATGTTGTTAGTGTTTGTTAGGAAATTATTTATTTTAGATGCTCAAATTTATTGTCAAAGAGCTGTACATGGCATTCTCTTAGATTTTAATCTCTCCCATGTCCATATCTCCTTTCTCACTGCTAATCTTGTATATTTTTGTTCTCTTCCATTTTCTTAATCTAACTTCAAAGATATCCTCTATTTTACTTGTCTTGACAACCACCTTTTGGATTTATTCACTCTTTCTACTATTTTTTATTTCCTATATCATGTTTGTTTTTGTCTTTATTAATTTCACTTTATAATTCCAGACGGTTTTTGTATCATTGTTGTCATAGTTTTTCTACTTTCTTAAGGTTATTACTTATTTTTTACCTTTTTGTCCTTTATAATACTAGAAGCAGGGGCCAACACACTGTTTTGCATGGGCCAAATCAGACCCAGAGCCTGTTTTTGTACAACTTAGGGGCTAAGAATTGTTTTTACATTTTAAAGTGTTGTAAACAAAACAAAAAGGAATCTTCAACAGGAACAATAGCATTCACAAAGCTCTTGCCCTTTACAGAAAACATCTGCTGACCCCTTGATACAGGCATTTCAGGCTATAGTTTTTCCTCTGAGTACAGCTTTTACTCTGTCTCAGATCCATATGAATTGTTCTACTTTCCCTTGCTTCCTAGATACTTTAAAATGTATCTTTTAATTTTCTTTTGTATGAAAGGGTTGTTCAAGAATGAATTTCATAACCCTTAAGTATATTTTTACCCACCATTTGATTATTTATGTCTAATTTTTATCAGCTTATGATAAGAGATTGTGGCCCATCTTTATTCTCCAGCTTGATACAGTCCACTCCATTCTTCCATCTGACTGGCTGTTCCTGTCTGGTCCTATAGGCACTTAGGTTTCTTACCTTTGTAGAGTTTATTTCAATATGTTATTTTTTAGCCTTTCTAAATCCATGTTCCTCTTTGCTCTGAACACTTTTGATAAGATAGAGTCCTCTTACCCTCCTTTCATAATAATTGTCAATTATTATTGGGACTAAAGTAAATCAAAACAAGGAGACAAAATACTGTTGTTTTTTTTTTTTAATAGTACACACTCTTGCGATATTTACTCCATCCCTATGGTAGACTGTCACCACTCCACAGAAAATTGCTCTAGTCTGATATGTTACATTTTGGTCCCGGCAGGACTCCACAGTCCCCTTACTCACTGTGGTGTCTTCATTATAATCCAGACAACAGAGCTCCTTGGTGGAATGTGAGTAATTTGATGTATTTGAATCTGGGCATTGGTAAATCTGCAAGCTCAATAAAATAAAGATGGCGAAGAATTCAGATGATAAAGGAAGAAATAACACTCATATTTCTGATGCCATCATCATACACAGGGGAACAGGTAAAATAAATGTCTTAATTACCTGGGTTTCAAAGAAAGAAACTTTCAGACTTCATAAACTATGTAGAATTTTTTAAGCCCATAATAAACATCACAGGCCCAGAAAGATCAGCTGTCCCCCGCCCCCCCATATCTGAAGGAGCATTTGTCTTCAAAAATTTACCCATCCACACTCCGGCATCAGCGCTACAGAAACATCATTTTGCCTATGATTGCAAGCTGATTACACCTCAGGACACTGGTTCATGCAAGGGTCAGAAAGACTTATAGAAAAATCATATGCCAACTTATTTACCATGAGAAATGGAACTAATGCACAGATGGAACAGTACATTGCAATAAAGTCATTTGTCCTGTAAAGTCATAAGCACATTGTACCTCTCTTATTCCTTCTATGTATTTTAACAGTTATGTCAAAAGTACAACTAAGTTCATGAGCAAATGAATGAATTAATGAATAAAATCTGATATATCTATACAATGGAATATTATTTGGCAATGAAAAGGAATAAGGTACTGACGTAATGCAACATAAACCCTGAAAACATGCTAAGTGAATGAAGCTTTTCATTAAATACTGCATATTGCATGATTCCATTTATATGAACTGTCCAGAACAGGCAAGTCCATAGAGACAGAAAGCAGATGAGTGATTGCCTAAGACTGGAGAGAGGGTCCAGGAGTTGGGGAGGGGGAGGTAATTGCTAAAGGCATGGGGTTTTGTTGGGAGGTTTTGAACATTTCTAAAATGGATTATGGTGATGGCTGCATAACACTGTGACTGTATAAAGAACTAGTTAATTATATACTTTAAATTTGTATGATATTGAATTATATCTGAATAGAGCTGCTACCGAAAAGAACAGGATCACTGAGATAATTTGGGGTTATAGCTCCTCCACACTGATAACATCACATTTTTGTATTTTCATACCTGAGCATTTCATTCAAGGGCATGTCCTTCTCACAGAGGATGACAGAAGTATAAATGAAACCCAAGCACATTATTTAAAACTTCTACCTGTAGCACAACCACTAACCTCCTATCAACCAAGCAAGCTGTATGGCTAAACCTGATGTCAATGGTGAGAGGATATGTGTGCCGCCAGTTCTTCCGGGAGTCATGTGGGAAGGCTGTGGACGTAGGATTCAATTACAGGGAGGAGGTGGAAAACTTGGAAAAGAATCAAATCCACCACACGTACCATTTTCTTTCTGGGAGGAGTGTGTGTGGCCCTAACACCATGGAATGATGGCACTCTGTGTCTCCTTACACTGCACACTGGGAATTCAGGTCCATCTCATCCACTGGACATAGTTTTCCTTATTTTATTTTCTACCAACAAAAATCTTGAGATCTTTTAAACTGCTGTGAAAAAAATTGAACCATGATTTATATGTTTCGCAACTTACAGAACTGGCTTCATCTGTTTGATAATTCTCTTAAACTATTTCCAACCTTTTTAATTTTGTACCTTTGGGAAGCTGGGAGATGTCTCTCTGTCACCCACTTGTATTTTGATGTTTCTTTGGAAGGTGGTAATCACAAACAGACTGGATTGGACAACCTCAGTTCCCATCCCAGCTCTGCCACATACCTCCCATATCACAAGTTCCTCGTTGATAAAACTGGGGTCCTAATAGTAGTATTTACTCTTAATTGTTAACAATGAAGTGAGGTACCCCCTTTACTTTGTATGTGACCTCCCAGCATACAGGGCCATGCTGTCAAAGGTCATGAGCTTGACAATCATTGCTCCAGCCCTCCTTTGATGTCCCGTTTGGTCCAAAGGAGGCCTGGGAAACAGAGGGCATAGAGGGAGGCTTTGGGACCACCCCAACCTAAGTTCAAATCCCGTCTCCTCCACTAACAGTAACCTTAAGCAAGACACTTCTCAGTCAAGTTTCCCATCTGAGAAGTGTAGGGATTATGACACTGTCCTCATGAGATATCACAAGAATTAAACTAAATAATACACATAAGCAGCCCAGAACATA
This sequence comes from Plecturocebus donacophilus, assembly GCA_004027715.1. Lineage (NCBI taxonomy): Eukaryota > Metazoa > Chordata > Mammalia > Primates > Pitheciidae > Plecturocebus > Plecturocebus donacophilus. Next base: position 2,731 of record PVKP010036230.1, on the reverse strand, counting down.
ATGAATGTTCTATAACTGTTTCTCTTCTCTAAGGCAACAGGAAAAAGAAAAAAACACAGAATGGCTATAAAGTCTCCAAAATAAAAAAGCCTGTTGCTCTAATGTAGCTACCATTGGTGTGGGTATTATGGACCGAGGGTCTACATCCAAGAAACATGATAACACATTTTCTCTGCACCCCAGTCTCTTGAGCTTTGCTGTTAACCACAAATGGCAAATTAGTTCAACTCCAGGAGAACCAAATCCTACTCACTTTCTAAATGCACATAACTGCCAAGCATAGGAAATTAATACTTTAGAAATTAACCTCAGAGACAGTTTGTTTGAAACAAAAACTAAAAATCCAAAGCCACTGAGTTCCAGAAACAACCACTCTGCTGAAGCCAGCAGAAATGCCTACATTTAACCCACCTGCACCCTGGCCCTCCCCCAGTTAAGGCAAAGCCTCTGACTGAGCTTTTAAGAACAAGTTGAGGGAGGGATCTGTTGCTGGAGACAGATGGGAAGATTTTATCAACCAGACATGAGGTCCATGGGGGCATTTCTAATGAGAAGACAGTTAAGCAGCTATGATTAAAGGTGATCGAAGTGCCTGCAGTAGCCAGTCCTCTGGCCATTTGCCTATTCTCTTACTGGCCCACACAGTGCCCGCCCCAGATGCACACAGCTGCTTTCACACGTGACATTGATTCCACCCAGGCCACAGTGGCAAGAAGAGACAGAAGAGCACAGCTTTCTTCCAAATGTAGAGGAGCAAAGACTGGCACATCCTCCAGAACTGCTGCCGCTGCTCCCAGCTTTGTTGGGGGTGCAGGAGAGGTGTTAGGATCCAACCTGGAGTGAAGATTCCTCATTTGCTTACCCCTCTATGCCTGAGGCCTGCAGATGCCAAAGCTCCTACAGGAAAACTTTCCAGGGGAAAAGCCACAAGCACTGTACCCTCACTCAGCTCCCATTCTGGCCCTGCTTCCAGCCCCTCTGAGCGTACAAGGAGCGGGATGGCAGTGGGCATTGCAGGAGCATCACCCCCACTGGTTCATAGGCAACAGCTGCTGGGGAAGAGGGGCAGGCTGAGGGCTTCTGACAGCAGCCAGTGCCCTACAGACCTTCAGGTTTACAACACGCTTCACAGAGACACTGGCACCCAGAACAGCCCAGCCCTGCAGAGAGGTGTTAAATGATCCCCATTGCACAGACGAGGAAGACTGACGATTAATTGGCTAAAGGCAGGGATTTAGAGGCAGGCCTGCCTTGGACCCTGCCACTCACTAGCTGAGGGGCCCCAGGTGAGTTCTCCTGGCCCCACTCAGCCTCAGTTCCATCACCTTTGGAATGAAGATGACACTACCCACATCTGTGAGCTTTAGCAAGGATTAAATGAGATAATAGATGAAAAGTACTTAGTATAGTGCCTAGCACCTAGTGAACTCTCAAAAAACAATAGCCATAACCTTTTCAGAAGGCTTAAATTTCAGAAGTGAAGGAACACACCCAAGGTTGTGCAGGGAATCAGATTCACACCCATGCCTGTCTACCTCAAAACCCAGACTCAAAAGTATTATGCAACATTGGTATATTCATAAGAACATATGTAATGCATGTAATGTAAGTTATAAAAGAAAATAATGAAATGAAATACAATGGGGTCTTCCATAGCCTCTTCTGAGTGGCTTGCACAGAGCAGATTATCAATAGGTACGTATTAAATGAAAAGTAGATGAATATTCATGTTGAACTCTCCCTTTCTATTTTTCCTAAGTGATGTCTGCATCTTACAGCAGTTCCCCTTTCTAAATGATGCAAAGGGCAGTGGATTACCTCTTCCCCAAAATGTTGAGTTAGTCCTGGGACACCACCATCCCATCCTCTCTCCTGTTCTTTCCTGCACTATTCATGGTTCACAACCTGAAATCAAGTCCAGGGTTCTCTTTGGTTTTCAGCCGATGTCACTATTTGCATCTTTTCAGCTTTTTAGGATTTTGGTCTTACATCTCCTTCTCAGGCAGATTCAGCTTTCTGTTACTTACTCATTTTCTCCACCCATTTTTACTGAGTACATGTGTGAGTACAGCTGTGCTCCTGGCATTAAGGATTCAACAGGGAACCACAGATAAGCTCCAGTTGCAGGGAGATAAACAGAAGAACAAAAAGTAAAATCTGGCCAGGCATGGTGTCTCATGTCCATAATCCCAGCACTTTGGGAGGCTGAGATGGGTGGATCACTTGAGCTCAGGAGTTCAAGACCAGCCTGGACAACATGGCGAAAACCCATCTCTATCAAAAAAATACAAAATTAGTTGGATGTGGTGGTACATGCTTGTAGTCCCAGCCACTTGGGTGTTGAGATGGGAGGATCACTTAAGCTCAGGAATTCAAGACCAGCCTGGGCAACATGGCGAAAACCTGTCTCTATCAAAAAAATACAAAAATTAGCTGAGTGTGGTGGTACATGCTTGTAGCCCCAGCCACTCGGGTGCTGAGATGGGAGGATCACTTGACCCTGGGAGATTGAGGCTACAGTGAACTGAGATGGCACCAATGCACTACAACCTGGGCAACAGAGTGAGACCCTGTCTCGAAAAATAAAAATTTTTAAAAAGAGGTTAATCTATAATATGTCAGAGGGTGGTAGGTCCTGTGGAAAAGCTCCTACAGGGGAAAGGAGTAGGAAGTTCTGGGTGACCACCAGAGCCATCTCACACAGGGCTGACATGGAGGCCTCGTGCATGAC
>PVKP010036229.1:0-22628 GCA_004027715.1 Plecturocebus donacophilus | reverse complement strand
CCGGACCAAGGTTTGTGCATTTGCTAGAGTTTAACTTTAATCATCCTGGACATTGTCCTTAGCAGAAGTGCTGCCTCTATTGCTGAAAAGTCCTGACATAGTGAAATATTGTAGGTTTCTTACTCAAGGAATCTCCTCTCCCCAGGGTTACTGGTAAGCTGAAATGCCTTGGGTCACTGCTGCTAATTTTAGATATTCCTATGTTTTCAGCAGTGGACATTTAGATTCTTATTAAATCTTTTTCCTCCCCCTAGTCTAAACAGGAAATATTCCCTGAAAGTACACCATATAGGAAAATATGCCAGAGAGTCAGTGACTCTCAGCGTGGGTTTTTAACACTTTGTGCAGCCTACTCAGAATGCTACATCAGAGACATCCTTCTTGATGTCCCCATCCTCCAGGTAAAAGGAAGAGACCATTGTTTACTGTAATAAGTTTACCAAAATAAAAAGTCTCTAAAAGAGTCAACATAATTTCTCAGTGCAGTAGGCAAACAAACAGTAGAAGTTGGGAGCTGCCAACTATATTATGCAACCTAAACCATGGATTGGTGCAACAAAGACTGAACTATCATTTTGCCTCTATTAAACATCCTTCTACAGAGTAAAAGTCGTAGTTGGGTAGCTGGGGAGATTTTTTTTGGTAATATTTATTAAATTCTGGTTATAAAAGTAACATGTTAATTACAGAAAATATGTTTTAAAAGCACAAAAACTTCATGTATGGGGACAAGGGCTATAGGGGAACTCTGTATTTTCTGCTCAATTTTGCTATGAACCTCAAGCTACTCTAAAAAAATAAAGCTATTTAAAAGTTATCTTTAATCTCATCACCCAGAGAACATTACTAATATGTTAAGATACTTACTGTCTATATGTTTTAAGATAGGCTTGAACATGTATTAAAAAGTACATGAAATACAAATTTACATCTTAAGAAATTTTTATTTAGCAAACAGCCAAGTAACTACCTTCCCCCCACTAGGTTAAGAAGCACAACCTTGCAGGTGTCCACATCTTTTGCTTTCTCCTCCCCATCACAGTCCTCTTCTCTCCCACAAGGGTAATGTCTAATCTCATGTTTATGACAATCAATTCATTTTTATTTATATTTTTACCTCCTAAATATAGTCTATTCTTATTCGCAGTAGTCATGTTCTATAAAGTCACTACAAACACTGAATTAGTGAATACTAAGCCATTGAATGGAGTGGAAATACAGGGAGAGCTTCCTGCAAAGCCCCTGGTCACAACATTTTCATCACCTTATCCATACATCACTCTGTTTTATATGTATTTCTGCTTATTTAATATTATTGTTGATTTATTAACATTGAACTTATGACCAGCAGCACCATTAACTCATGCCTAAAGCTCATCTAACACACACATTTCCTCTGTAAGTCACATCACATCACAACTTTCTTGTGCTTAGGAACACTTGACTTCAGCTGTATACTTAGGGGCCATTTTAAATGGCAGAATCGCCATCGAAGAGCACGAAAATGTGGTACTAGGTAGACCTCAAACAGACACTTGTTTACAGTATGAGAGCTGAAATAAGAAGGCAGAGCTTTGCCTTGTTTGACCTTGGCTGGGAATGGGCACATTGGGTAACTCAAGTTTTTTGCTGCTCTGCACATGTCCTCGGATGACCTCAACAGCACCTCAAGTATTGATTTTGAGATTATAGATACATTTTAGCAAGTAAGTGAATTTGCAAATAAGGAATATGGAAATAATGAGGATAGATGGTATATATTCCTAAATGCAATATTTTATTGTTTTAAGTTCAGCTTCATTTGCTCAACCATATTTAAGTCATTTATATTGCTGTAGTTCATTTTCCTTGCTGTAGAATGTACCATTGTATTAATACATGAAAATTATTTTTTCATTTTACTTTTTCTGAAATTTTGAATTTCCAGTTTCTGCTTTTACAAATAATTTGCTCTACACATTCTAATACATGTCTTCCAGTGTACACATAACACACCTTTCCCTAGGGTGTATGTGTAGGAATGGCTTCTAGAGAATGATATCTTCACCTTTGCTAGATAATGCTATACTATTTTCAAAAATGGTTGTAGCAATTTATAGCCCTCCTCCAGCAAAATATGAGTTACAGATATACCTCATCCTCATAGACCTCTGGTATTTTCAGCATTTTGATGTTAGCTATTTAGTCATTCTGGTGGGTGTGCAGTACCATCTCACTGTGGTTTTAATCTGCATTTTCTGCAGTGCAGGAAGGTTGAGTGCCTTTTCTTTTGGATTTTCTCTTTTAACATTCCTATTTAGGTTTCTTGCCCATTTCCCAGTTGGTTGTCTTTTACTCACTAAAGTAAGAAATCTTTACATAATCTAGGTATAAACCCTTTGTTCATTTGTATGTTGCAGGCTGCCTTTTTACACTTTTAGTATTGTTTCTGATAAATAAGAGTTACTAATTTTAATATAACTGTATTTTCCTTTATAGTTAGTGCTCTCTGTACCCTATTGGATAATTGCCAACCCCTATTTGGGAACCCTTAGTTTCTGGAGTTATTCTAAAATCTTGTTTGCCTTTGGCTTTTAGGTCTATAATCTATCTGGAACACATTTGTTATGTATGGTGTGAGGTAGAGGGTGTGTCATTTTTTCCATGTAGGTATCCAGTTATTCTAGCACCATGTATAAAAGAGCACTTTCCACTACACTAGTAGTATAAAATAGTATAGGCCCATAATAAATTACAAACAGTATAAATAAAAAAGCGAATGTCTAGTCCATATCTGTGCATCCAGTTCCCAACTCTGAACCCCCGAAGCAGTCATAGTTTCTTGCTTTCAGATTTTAGGAATCATGTTTAAACATCTCTAGCATTTAAACAATGGCTTTAGCTTATACCCCAGAACAATGAAAGACTGGATATAGTAGCACTATTGCTTTCCTTTTATTTTTATGTTGCTTGAGTGAATTTGTTTTGGCAAGCACATTATCTTCATTATGTAGAGAAAGGCAATTGTACTGCACTAAATTTAAGAATTATATGCCTAGTAAGAAAGTATTGGGATTTCTTAGCAACTATTCAGATCTTTGGAAATAGCAAATGTTACCATATGAACACTTTATAGTGGCCCCAAAATGCTTGTTTTCTTACAAATAACTTCATAAATTGTGAAATATTTTGGTTGAGAGAAAGTAAATAAGTTTCATTCTATGAAATTCTGTTGTGCCTGAAATGTGGTAGTGGAAAAAGATCGAGAGGCTACACTTAGGTTCAACAGGAAAGAATATTAAGCTCAATAAGTATTGTGAGCCATGGTACGCAATAGAAGCATTCTGCCCATTTAACCTCTCTGGCTCTTTCTCTTGAGGTTTTTCTGTACAGTGAGGAATTGAACTAGGACTGTTGTCCAGATGTCTTTGTTTCTAATCTAGAACTTTTCCCTCTACCTCATAATTCTATATTCAATGAGAAAAGATTCAGATTATTGACTTGGGGAACATTAAGGATCATGGATGTTCTATTCGAAAATCTTGAATTTTGTTTAAATCATGGAATTACTTGCCATTCCTACTCACCCAATCTAAGTTTGAAATTTATTTAAAACTTCAGAAATTATTTTATTTGTGTAAATAATTTCTACTTTTATTCTAGGTTCAAGGAGTACATGTACAGGTTTGTTGCATGGATAAATTGTGTGATGCTGAAATTTGGGGTACAAATGATCCCATCTCCCAGATGGTGACCACAGTACCCAATAGTTTAAGAAATTTTTTTAAAAGCTAGAAAACAGAATCACTGCATTGTAAACTAGTCAAACTATTTTTAAAGCAAATTATTGAAGAAGTATTTTAAAATGTAATTCCCAATTATTGTTAAGACTTTAAGGGGATTTCACTAGTTAGTTTCATTAAACTAAGAAACAGAGCTCTGTCAGTGTTTAAATAAAAATGCATGTTAGATGAAAGGAAATAATTTGCACAAATACATCTGCACATGAGGAATAGAAAAGAACACGAAACAGTCAAGCTCAGGGACATGTGGATTTTTTTCTGCTTGTAAAGCTGTAAAGCACATACTGAAAATCCAAGAGGTGAGGACATATATAGGATTTCTGTGTTGTAAAAGCTTGAGTGGACACACATAAGAAATACATGTCTTCAAATTTTCAACAGATAAAAATTGGTTTTGTGTCATTTGGTCTGGCTCACCACTAGCCAATTTACCACTATTCCTTTTGGCTCTCTTTTCCTGGCTAAAGTTTGATTTCCCTTTAACTGAAGTCAAAACATAAAGGGATATTTTCCAAGGAAGAAGAATTCAGTGAAATGGGATCAGATTAGATAGGACATTTTAGATTTTCATGGAATTTTCTTTTCTTTTTCATCATAGGGGCACAATAAAAGCTGCCCCCATCTTTAGTTTAACAGCACCATCCCCACTTCACAGTCCAATCTGTAAGGGGAACTGTCAGCATTAAGGCCAGCCCTGGGCCAGCGATCCAAGGCTCAGCCCAGGCCTGAGATATTTGACTGGGGACCTGGACTGCAGATCGTGGGCAGCTGCCTGGCAGAGACATGCAAATGCCAATTTTGCTACTTCTCCACAGTCTGACACTGCAGAGACTTGTTAGTGCAAGACTCTTAGGCCCTTCCTTGTGTGCCTCATCCCTCCAACTTTGTCCTTATTTTGAAAGTCCTACACTAAGCTAATAATCCACTACTCTCTGTTCCTTTGGGAGCAGCCATACCTTTCAACTAGGGGGTCTCGTATCTCCAGGTTGTGGGTGTCTGTCTTTCTGTGCATTTGCCTGTCTCCTTCCCCACACTACCGTCTTGTCAGAATGCCCTTTGGAAAATTAAACATTCCTTCCACATGAAAACAGAACACAGGAAGGGAATTGTATTCATTTGTACATCACTGAAAAGACGAGGAAAGCAGAGTCCAAGGTAACCTCTGAACACTGAAAAAATGTCCATCTGATTTTTTTTCTAATGATCATGCTCAATATTGGTGTCATGGTGAGAAAGAGTGCTCAGTTTTGGTGGAAATGCACGGCAGTGGAACCTTTCTGGAAAGCTATTTGGCACGATATACCAAGACCTTTAAAAGAAACTCCTAGCCTTTGACCCACTAATTTTACTTCCAGGAATTTATGCTAAGGAAACAATTGAGATGCTGGCAGGGATCTTCTACAAAGATATGAGTTGCAATACTACTTATAATAGCTAAAAGGGGATAGGAGTCCTAATGTACACAATAAGAGAGTGGTTACATAAATCAGGATACTCTATGCAATAGAACACCCTGTAGCCATTTAAAAAATATATTATCAAAGCCCATTTAATGACATTGGAAAATGCCTTATTAAGTGAAAAAAAGCAGAATATTAACTATATGTATAGTATAATTCTCCAAAAAAGTAAGGAGAAATATGCCAAAGTGTTAACTGTGATTATCAGTGATATAATTTATGTATAATGGTATTGCTTTTCTTCTTGGTTTTTGGTATTTTCTAGTTTTCTACAAGGCTGTCGGTAATTTTCATTATGAGAATAGAATTTTAAAAGATTAACTTTCTTCTTCATGGTCAGCTTACTCCTCCAGTAACAGAACCTCTCATCTTGTAGCAGCCCCACTACTATGTTGTGGAGGCCAGAGAGTGTCTGCCACATCCCTCGTCAGACTGGGAGGCTGCCTGCCACAGTACGGCAGGCATGCCCTGACTGGTCCAGCAGACGTTCCATCATTCAAGTGAGTCACCACAGAAGGGTGTCAAGCTGATGATATTGCTACACACTGTACTTGAACTATCAGCCACAACCCAGTATGCTGCCAAGCCTTTTAGCCTTATCTTCCTAAACCGTTATTCTTTCACTGTCCAGTGAATGTCAGAGAGACTGACTGGGACTGTCTGACTCCTTTTGAGGACACCATGGGCCAGCAAACTAAAGTGGATGCAAGCCTACCAGTTGAATCCAAGCCAGACCAGCAAATGTTCCTTCTATGCTAACATGTATGCTATGTTGTTGCTATCATTGTGCCTAGATGTGGGGGCCTGGCATGATCCCAGGAATATTGAGGGACACTGGGCATTCCACTCAGATACACCCATCTGGACTCTGAGGGTTGTAGGAATGCCTTTAGGAGTCGTCTACTAAAATTGTAGTTATACAATTATTTTCTCCTCTTTTAGTTGTTATCCTTGGCTTCATTAGTGGGAAAAGGGGTGCAAAATTGATATTGGAGGTTTCAGAGCCAGGAGTGAAATTGATCATTTTAAAATTTGTCTGTTTTGTTTTGGGTTTGGGAAGGGCTAGGGTGAGCAAGATTTTTTTTTTTTAATTTTTATTTTTTTGGTCTGCTGTTGTCATTTTTAAGTAACCTATAACCAGACACTTCTGTAGTGAAAGGAGAATTTAAGATTCTACAAAGAGTCTTGGGCCATAATAATCATCCCTGTGCATCTTATATCCCATATAAGTTTTCTACGAGTATGAGAACACATAGTCATATGCCCTTAGTTTTGTATCGAAACTAAAATATAATGTACTATTTCTTGGAGGAGTGTTTGTCTGTTTACAGTCCTTCTGTTGCAACAGGCATCATTGTGGTACATAAAAATGTGCAGTAGTATTGTTGATAGGTTTATTGCCATGACTCTAAAGTACAAATAAACAAAAGGCATAATTCCTTTAGTTGTTTAAAAAATCACAGAAGTTGAGAGTTCTGTAGATGTCTGTTAGGTCTGCTTGGTCCAGAGCTGAGTTCAAGTCCTGAATATCCTTGTTAATTTTCTGTCTCTTTGATCTGTCTAATATTGACAGTGGGGTGTTAAAGTTTCTCACTGTTATTATGTGGGAGTCTAAGTCTCTTTGTAGGTCTCTAAGAACTTGCTTTATGAATCTGGGTGCTCCTGTTGTATTGGGTGCATATATATTTAGGATAGTTAGCTCTAATTGTTGCATTGATCCCTTTACCATTATGTAATACCCTTCTTTGTCTTTTTTGATCTTTAATGGTTTAAAGTCTGTTTTATCAGAGACTAGGATTGCAACCCTTGCTTTTTTTTTCTTTCCATTTGCTTGTTAAATATTCCTCCATCCCTTTATTTTGAGCCTATATGTGTCTTTCCACGAGATGGGTCTCCTGAATACTGCACTCCAATAGGTCTTGACTCTTTATTCAATTTGCCAGTCTGTATCTTTTAATTGGGGCATTCAGCCTATTTACATTTAAGGTTATTATTGATATGTGTGAATTTGATCATGTCATTATGATGCTAGCTGATTATGTTGCCTGTTAGTTGATGCGGTTTCTTCATAGTGTTAATGGCCTTTACAGTTTGGTATGTTTTTGAGGTGGCTAGTACTGGTTTTTTCTTTCCATATTTTATGCTTCTTTCAGGACCTCTTGTAAGGCAGGCCTTGTGGTGGCAAAATCTCTCAGCATTTGCTTGTCTGTAAAGGATTTTATTTTTCCTTTGCTTATGAAGCTTAGTTTGGCTGGCTGCAAAATTCTAGGTTGAAAATTCTTTTCTTTAAGAATGTTGAATATTGGTCTTCACTCTCTTCCGGCTTATAGGGTTTCTGCAGAGAGATCCACTGTTAGCCTGATGGGCTTCCCTTTGTGTATAACCAACCTTTCTCTCTGGCTGCCCTTAGCATTTTTGCCTTCATTTCAACCTTGGTGAATCTGATGATTATGTATCTTGGAGTTGCTCTTCTTGAGGAGTATATTTGTGTTCTCTGTATTTCCTGAATTTGAATGTTGGCCTGTCTTGCTATGTTGGGGAAGTTTTCCCGGATAATATCCTGAATAGTGTTTTCCAACTTGGTTTCATTTGCCCCATCACTTTCAGGTATACCAATCAAACATAGGTTTGGTCTTTTCACACAGTCCCATATTTCTTGGAGGATTTGTTCATTCCTTTTTATTCTTTTCTCTCTAATCTTGTTTTCACGCTTTATTTCATTAAGGGGATCTTCAATCTCTGATATCCTTTCTTCCACTTGATCCATTTGGCTATTGATACTTGTGTTATGTTTCACAAAGTTCTCATGCTGTGTTTTTCAGCTCCATCAGGACATTTATGTTCTTCTCTAAACTGGTTTTTCTAGTTAGCAATTCTTCTAACCTTTCTTCAAGATTCTTAGCTTCCTTGCATTGGGAAGAACATGCTCCTTTAGCTCAGAGGAGTTTGTTATTACCCACCTTCTGAAGCCTATTTCTGTCAATTCATCAAACTCATTCTCTGTTCAGTTTTGTTCCCTTGCTGGCAAGGAGTTGTGATCCTTTGGAGGAGAAGAAGTGTTCTGGTTTTTGGAATTGTCAGCCTTTTTGTGCTGGTTTTTCCTCATCTTCATGGATTTATCTACCTTTGGTCTTTGATGTTGGTATCCTTCGGATCGGGTTTCTGTGTGGACACCGTTTTTATTGATGTTGATGCTATTCCTTTCTGTTTGCTAGTTTTCCTTCTAACAGTCAGGCCCCTCTGCTGCAGATCTGCTGGAGTTTGCTGGAGGTCCACTCCAGACCCTGTTTGCCTGGCTCTCACCAGTTGGGGCTGCAGAACAGCAAAGACTGCTGCATATTCCTTCCTCTGCCAGTTTCACTCCAGATGGGCACCCACCAGATGCCAGCCAGAGTTCTACTGTATGAGGTGTCTGTTGACCCCTATTGGGAGGTGTCTCCCAGTCAGGAGGCACAGGGGTCAGGGACCCACTTGTGGAGGCAGTCTGTCCCTTAGCAAAACTTGAGCACTGTGCTGAAAGATATGCTGCTCTCTTCAGAACCAGCAGGCAGGAACATTTAAGTCTGCTGAAGCTGTGCCCACAGCCACCCCTTCCCCCAGGTGCTCTGTCCCAGGGAGATGGGAGTTTTACCTATAAGCATCTGACAGGGGCTGCTGCCTATCTGTCAGAGATGCTCTGCCCAGGGAGGAGAAATCTAGAGAGGCAGTCTGCCTACAGTGGCTTTGTGGCACTGTGGTGGCTCTGCCCAGTTCGAACTTCTTGGTGACTTTATTTATACTGTGAGGGGAAAACCACCTACTCAAGCTTCAGTAATGGCACACACCCCTCCCGCAACTAAGCTCTAAAGTCCCAGGTTGACTTCAGACTGCTGTGATGGCAGCAAGAATTTCAAGTCAGTGGATCTTAGCTTGCTGGGCTCTGTGAGGGTGGGATCCACTAAGCTATAGCACTTGGGTCCCTGGCTTCAGCCCCCTTTCCAGGAGAGTGAATGATTCTGTCTTGTTGGCATTCCAGGTGCCACTGGGGTATGAAAAAAAACCTCCCACAGCTAGCTCATTGTCTGCCCAAATAGCTGCCCAGTTTTGTGCTTGAAACCCAGGGACCTGGTGGTGTAGGCACCCGAGGGCATCTACTGGCCTGGGGTTGTGAAGAACATGGGAAAAGCATAGTATCTGGGCTGGAATGCACTGTTCCTCACGGCACAGTCCCTCACAGCTTCCCTTGGCTAAGGGAGGGAGATTAATAGAATATACATTCTTCTCAGCACCACATCACACTTACTCTAAAATTGACCACATAATTGGAAGTAAAACACTCCTCAGCAAATGCAAAAGAATGGAAATCATAACAGTCTCTCAGACCACAGTGAAATCAAATTAGAACTCAGGATTAAGAAACTCACTCAAAACCATATAACCACATGGAAACTGAACAACCTGCTCCTGAATGACTACTGGGTAAATAACGAAATTAAGGCAAAAATAAAGAAGTTCTTTGAAACCAATGAGAACAAAGATACAATGTAACAGAATCTCTGGGACACAAGCTAAAGCGGAGTTTAGAGGGAAATTTATAGCACTAAATGCCCACAGAAGAAAGTGTGAAAAACCTAAAATTGACACCCTAACATCACAATTTAAAGAACTAGAGAAGCAAGAGCAAACAAATTAAAAAACTAGCAGAAGACAAGAAATAACTAAGATCAGAGCAGAACCGAAGGAGATAGAGACACAAAAACCCTCCAAAAAATCAGTGAATCCAGAAGCTGGCTATTTGAAAAGATTAACAAAATAGACTGCTAGCCACCCTAATAAAGAAGAAAAGAAGAATTAAATAGATGCAATAAAAAATGATAAAAGGGATATCCCACAGAAATACAAACTACCATCAGAGAATACTATAAACAACTCTATGCAAATAAACTAGAAAATCTAGAAGAAATGGATAAATTCCTGGACACACATACCCTCCCAAGACTAAACAAGGAAGAAGTTGAATTCCTGAATAGACCATAACAAGTTCTGAAATTGAGGCAGTAAATAATGGCCTACCAACCAAAAAAAGCACAGCACCAGACAGATTCACAGCTGAACTCTACCAGAGGTACAAAGAGCTAGTATCATTCCTTCTGAAACTATTCCAAACAATAGAAAAAGAGGGACTCCTCTCTAACTCATTGTATGAGGCCAGTATCATCCTGATACCAAAATCTGGCAGAGACACAACAAAAAAAGAAAATTTCAGGCCAATATCCCTGATGAACATCGATGCAAAAATTCTCAATAAAATACTGGCAAACCAAATCCAGCAGCACATCAAAAAGCTTATCCACCACAATCAAGTCAGCTTCATCCCTAGGATGCAAGGCTGGTTCAGCATATGCAATCAATAAATGTAATCCGTCACATAAAAAGTACCAAAGACAAAAACCACATGATTATCTCAATAGATGCAGAAAAGGCCTTCGATAAAATTGAACAGCGCTTCATGCTAAAAACTCTTAATAAACTAGGTATTGATAGAACATATCTCAATAAGAGCTATTTATGACAAACCCACAGCCAAAATCATACTGAATGGGCAAAAGCTGGAAGCATCCCTTTGAAAACCGGCACAAGACAAGGATGCCCTCTCTCACTACTCCTATTCAACCTAGTATTGGAAGTTCTGGCCAGGGCAATCAGGCAACAGAAAGAAGTAAAGGATATTCAGATAAGAATAGAGGAAGTCAAATTGTCTCTGTTTACAGATGGCATGATTGTATATTTAGAAAACCCCATCTTCTCAGCCCCAAATCTCCTTAAGCTGATAAGCAACTTCAGCAAAGTCTCAGGATATAAAAATCAATGTGCAAAAATCACAAGCATTCCTATACACCCAGTAATAGACAAACAGTCACATCATGAGGGAGCTACCATTTACAATTGCTCCAAAGAGGATAAAATACTTAGGAATACAACTCACAAAGTATGTGAAGGACCTCTTCAAGGAGAACTACAAACCACTGCTCAAGGAAATAAGAGAGGACACAAACAAATGAAAAAGCATTCCATGCTCATGGATAAGAAGAATCAATATTGTGAAAATGGCCATACTCCCCAAAGTAATTTAGATTCAGTGCTATCCTCATCAAGCTACCATTGATTTTCTTTACAGAATTAGAAAAAAAGCTACTTTAAATTTCATCTGGAACCAAAACGAGCCCGTATAGCCAAGACAATCCTAAGCAAAAAGAACAAAGCTACAGGCATCACACTACCTGACTTCAAACTATACTACAAGGCTACAGTAACCAAAACAGCATAGTACTGGTACCAAAACAGATATATAGACCAATGGAACAGAACAGAGGCCTCAGAAATAACGCCACACATCTACAATCATCTGGTCTCTGACAAACCTGACAAAAACAAGCAATGGGGAAAGGATTTCCTGTTTAATAAATGGTGTTGGGAAAACTGGCTAGCTATATGCAAAAAACTGAAACTGGACCATTCCATACACCTTATACAAAAATTAACTCAAGATGGATTAAAGACTTAAATGTAAGGCTAAAATCATAAAAACCCTAGAATAAAACGTAGGCAATACCATTCAGGACATAGGCATGGACAACGACTTCATGACTAAAACACCAAAAGCAATGGCAACAAAAGCCAAAATTGACAAATGGGATCTAATTAATTAAAGCATTTCTGCACAGCAAAAGAAACTATCATCAGAGTGAACAGGCAACCTACAGAATGAGAGAAAATTTTTGCAATCTATCCATCTGACAAAGGCTAATATCCACTATCTACAAGGAACTTAAACATGTTTACAAGAAAAAACAGACAACCCCATCAAAAAGTGGGCGATGGATATGAACAGACAGTTCTCAAAAGAAGACATTTATGCGACCAACAAACATATGGAAAAAAGCTCATCATCACTGGTCATAAGAGAAATATAAATCAAAACCACAATGAAATACCATCTCACCCCAGTTAGAATGGCAATCATTAAAAAGTCAGGAAACAACAGATGCTGGAGAGGATGTGGAGAAATAGGAATTCGTTTACACTGTTGGTGGGAGTGTAAATTCATTTATCCATTGTGAAAGACAGTGTGGTAATTCCTCAAGGATCTAGAACCGAAATACCATTTGACTCAGCAATACCCTTACTGGGTATGTACCCAAAGGATTATAAATCATTCTACTATAAAGACACATGCACACATATGTTTATTGCAGCACTATCCACAATAGCAAAGACTTGGAACCAACCCAGATGCCCATCAACGATAGATTGGATAAAGAAAATGTGGCACACATATACCATGGAATACTATGCAGCCACAAAATAGGATGAGTTCATGTTCTTTGCGGGGACATGGATGAAACTGGAAACTATCACTCTCAGCAAACAAACACAGGAAAAGAAAACCAAACACCACATGTTCTCACTCATAAATGGGAGTTGAACAATGAGAACAAATGGACACAGGGAGGGGAACATCACACATCAGGGCCTGTCGGGGGCTGGGGGGCTAGGGGAGAAATAGCATTAGGAGAAATACCTAATGTAGATGATGGGTTGATGGGTTCAGCAAACCATCATGGCACAGGTATACCTATGTAACAAACCTACATGTTCTGTATATGTATCCCAGAAATTAAAGTGTAATTTTAAAAATATCACTG
Source organism: Plecturocebus donacophilus (assembly GCA_004027715.1). NCBI lineage: Eukaryota > Metazoa > Chordata > Mammalia > Primates > Pitheciidae > Plecturocebus > Plecturocebus donacophilus. The sequence goes on along the minus strand of PVKP010036229.1, from coordinate 9,701 downwards.
AAGTACTATGGAATATGCATTTTATTATTATACCAATTAAAATATGGTGGTATTAAATGATAAAATGTGGTCACTTTATAGGAAATGTTACTGCTATGGCTAAAACATAAACAAATGAAATTCTGTTGTTAAAAATTGCAGTTCAGGCCGGGCACAGTGGCTCACGCCTGTAATCCCAGCACTTTGGGAGGCTGAGGTGGGTGGATCACCTGAGGTCAGGAGTTCAAGACCAGCCTGACCAACATGGTGAAACCCCATCTCTACTAAAAATACAAAAAATTAGCTGGGTGTGGTGGTGGGTGCCTATAATCCCAGCTATCGGAAGGCTGAGGCAGGAGAATCGCTGGAACCTGGGAGGTGGAGATTGCAGTGAACCGAGGTTGCGCCATTGCACGCCAGCCTGGGCAACAAGAACAAAATACTGTCTCAAAAAATAATAATAATTGCAGTTGATACTTTGGCAATCGACATGGGGATTAAGGAGTAATTTCTTATAATAGTTATGAATACCCTGCATTCCAGCCGCACCCCCAGATAATTCCAGCCATGTACTTCTGGCCAAGAACCACTTAGATATCTGAGGATGTGAAAAACATTTAGAACCCACATTGTATTCACAGAATATGTTCCCAACTATGCCGTTAGCCAAAGGCATAATTCTTAGTGCAGATGGAATAGGAAGCTGGAGGTGTTTCCTACTTATTAAAGTCATCAAAAAAAAAGTTGGAAGGACTTTTTAATTGTCCTGTGGTAACCACTGACCGAAAGAACAGATTGGTACAAGCCCCTGGGTCTGGGCTGTTGTCTTGAACCTCCAAATTGTCCCTGGGCTGGTCTGTGGTTTGAAAGTTGCTGCCAGGCCTTGCCTACTAGGTTGTTCTACTAGGTCATTGTCCGGTGGGGCAGCGTTGTGGTGAGGACACTGAGAAAGTGAGGCTTCTCTGACTAGCAGCAACTGTGGAAAAAAATGGAGACTGCACAGTAGAAAGGAGTTGACACTTTTCCTAGGACTGGAGACAGAGTCAAGTGGGAGCCAGGTATTAAGCTAATAATAGTCCTCAGCTGATGGATCTTACTGTCTTACGTTACTGTTGTTTTTAAATCTGTCACGTCTTGTCAAATACAGTTTAAGCTCTTAAAGTCAAGGGATCTTGGCAAATACCACTTATTGTCTTGAACATACTAGTGCTCAATGACTAGTTTTTAATGGATTAAGAAAAAAAATTTTTTTAAGTCATACTTTCTAAATTTTATTCATTCTCTTAAATGAATTCTATCTGCTGTGTGAATCCTCTGGACCGAATGCTGGAGGCAGGATTAGGGATTTTGTTGGAATTTGCAAGATGTTGAGTCTTACTGCGATTCTGTCACTGTAGTCTCATTTTCCCTGGCAAATAAGGTAGGTATCTAAAGGAAACCCATGAATCAGTGGTTAAGAGGAATTCTAATGCTATGACTGAGTCTGTAAAGAAACTTGGCACAGCCTAGAGGAGCAGGACAAGTCCTGCTATCTCAGAGGCAGTATACTGGCTGCCAGAGCCCTGGGCTTCCATTCAGTGGATGGGGTTTGAACCTCAGCCCTATCACTTATAGGCTGGGCATCCTTAGGGAAGCTTCAGCTTAGGTTTCTACATCTGTGAAATGAGAATTACAGTAGTACCTGTTTGTGGGCTTGTCAGGTGGGTAAATGAGATTCATTAATTTACTCAATAATGATTTGTTAAATATAATACCTACAGACACTGTTTTAGACATTGGATGTACAGCAGTAAGCAAAACAAAAGCATCTTCCTCATGGAATTTATATTCTAGAAATATAATATGCATAATGGAATTGAACGAAGTGTTTATCAGTCACATTGGTTTGAGCCTCTCTGATGAACTCACACTGTGGTTTTTGCTGTTATTTGTCTATAGGTGTTTATGTTACAACAGCAGGTAATCGGGGCTATTATGGGGTCTCATATCTGAATTGGTATAACCCTAGGGAAGTCCGAATAAGCAGGATATTTTTGTGTTCTTGCTAAATTGCGGTACACTTAGAAAGTCTGTTCCCCTTGAACTGGATTTCGGTCATTTTCGCTCCCATGAAATGCTTGGTTCAAACAGTCCAGCAGTCAGCTGAGATTGAGGGGAGGCAAGTGGTGGTGTGGCTGAACTGGTTTCTCTCAGTCATTGGTGTTTGCAATGTGACTTACGATTTCAGAGTTGCGAAGGTGCTTGTGTAATTTGTGGAAATAAGTCAAAGGGCTAGCACAACCAATTAAAATCCACAAGCCACATTTCAGTGAGTAATTTCAACCTTTCCTCTGCAAACTTTTGATTAGCCACCCGTCAAAGAACAAAATGGACAAATTGAAGGTTTCAGTTCATTTTTTTCATTGCCTTCTCTCTGGGGCTTTTTCTTTGAGCATCATAATGCCCAAATTCCACGAAAGGAGAAAGGGCAAGCCTGGGCAGCAAACCTCAGAGGAACCGCATTCTGCTGGTAATTACACACCGCCTCCCAAGAGATGTGTCCGTATTCACCTCCGTCGGCTATCGCTGTCTTCATGCAGTACTTCGGACTTCCAGTGGCACACAGCCCATCTAGTTAAAAATGCAAACAGGAAATTATTTTCTCACTGAATGGTCTCTGTGGCCCAAAAGAAAAAAAAAATGGTGATTTCTGCTGAGACATAACTTGAAAAACACTCCCACAACAGTGGAAGCTGAAGGCTCATTATAAGCTAGCCCTGCATCAGAACAAGGCTGGTGATAGGAGGTGGGTATGGGAACTCATGTTCATGGGCTCAGGGCATTTGTCACCAATGGACATGATCGAAGAAGCTTCTATCACCTGAAAAGCAGTTGTTCTGTAGGGCAAAGCTTGTTTATGCTCCGAGGAATTACAGAACAGACATTACTTGGACATGGAGGTTTGGTCTGGAGGAAGGTGACATGGCCCTGACAGCACGTCCCTGGGTGTCAGTGCTCCTCTGCTCTGCCCAGCTTTCCGTCATCTGGCCTCCCATGACCTCCTGTGCTCCCACTGTGGTTCCCCTGTGTGCTGACAAGTTTTCTGGTTGTTATGTCTTGCAGCCCCCCGAATCCAAGCCCAACTTCACCCCTCTCGCCATCTTGGCCCACGTTCTCGGCGCCATCCAGCCCTATGCCCACCTCATCCACGTCCAGCGACTCATCCCCCGTCAGGTCTGTTGCAGGGTTTGTTTGGTTTTCTGTTGCTGCCGTTGTTCTCTCATTGGCTTGGTCCTCTCTTCATGCAGTGTTCAGCCTCCTCGTCAACTTTGTTCCCTGCCATCCAAACCTGCACTTGCTTTTTGACAGGCCAGAAGAAGCGATTCATGAAGACTCCAGGTAAAATCTCGGATGATGACCAATCTGTTCCCGTTTATCCAAAGCTGGCCAGGGACAACAAGGGGTTGCCTCTGCTCTCCTGTGATTCCATCCTAAGAGACCAGAGCTAAAATGGACCATTTGCATGAACCAGCATGGCATTTTTCACACCCTTTTTCACCCTGAGTCAAGTTTCTGAATTAATCTCTCTGGTGCCTAGAGTTAGGGGAAGGAGCACCTCCTGAATCAGACTCCAGTTTTGATGGCTCTCTCAATTACGTGTGTCCTCTGTGCTTTGGTGTAAGATAACATAAGAGGGAACAGTGTTAAGACACATGCCAGCCTTCTCTCATTTTTATCAGGTAGCATCAGGCAACGTTTATTTGTGGGGTTGGGCCCCTTGGTCCTGAGCACTGACACCGAGTCACTGAGACCAGAGCCACTGGGTAGAGACAAATAGAACACAGAATAAAAGCTTGAGAGACGAAGCAGTTTTTCTTAAAGTGCTCATGGCTTATGCCTTCTTGTCCTCTGTATACTCCCGGAACCGTCCATACTCCCAGCATGCTTCTATCTCTGTATGTCATGAAGCCTGAGCTGTCCTGGGAACAGACACTACCTCTCTCTGAGGGAGAGCAGCTTGACCTAGTTCCTCTTCTCAGGGCCATGCTGTAATTTTCCCTGCTTTTGTGACTTCCACACTTAAGTTCCTTGCTCTTGTGCTCTTTGGAGAAAAGAGCTCTTTACAACCAGAAGAATGAATAGGGATCCTGCAGAATTCCTCTGCTGTGGAGCTCCTGAGCATGTTTCTCTCTCAAGCTTAGTCTCAGCTTTCAGACAACCAAATGGTAGAGCCCAGTTATAAGCATCAGAAGCGTTTTGGGCTTTGGGAGTATTTTCTCTTCCATCTTTTTCTCCAAAGGGTGGATCCAGCAGAGAGGCTTAAATAATTTATGAAGCCGAGTTTCACTTTTAGAAAAAAAGAAAATCCCATGCTATTTATATATATACAGATACATACATTACTTTATTCCCTACTAGGCACTTACACATCTATCATTTCATTCTATCCTCATGTGAGACTGAGAAGAGAAATGGGCTGAACCCTGTTGTAGAAAAAGAAAACTAAAGCACAGCGAGGTGACTTGGACACAATTACATGACTAAGAGCCAATCCAGAATTCAGGACTTCTCCCCCTCAGCTCAGCACTCTTTCCTCCAAACACGTGGGTAATCCCAACTTTGAGTTTTTATGCAGCTCCCAGCCTAGAGCCTGGCTTGCTCTTTTAGGTTTTATACAGCTTTCTACCTGGCTTCGTCCTGAATGATGGGAAGGAGCTTTTCAGTATATTCTTTTTTTATCTATAAATAAGAGAAATTTTCAGATCATGTCTTTCTGACATTCTAGTAATTTTCCAGTCATTTCTTGGACATCTTCTGGGCACTTTGGGAGACATTGACTTTCTAAGATACCAGAAATGACATGGATTATTCTCATTAGACCATGAGGACCTGAACCAGAGGAAACTAAGTGACCACAGACACGTCAGCTTCCAAAATGCCTCACTCCCTCATTAGAGAAACTTGGGCTTTAGGAGAATGAAGTTTCTTCATTTTTATCAAAAAGGAGTAAAATTTTCAAAATATTGGCCCCTTGGACAAAATGGGTTAAGAGACTCAAGACAGTGGAATCACTCAGCTGAAATTCTAAAACGTTCTCTCTGCCTTGATGGTACTCACTTTTTTGTGTGTCTGAGCTTTGGGGCCCTGTTTCTTATGAAGTATCTCTACCTCTTCACTCCTTTTCATCTCCCAAAATATTTCCACACTGTTTTTGCTTCCTACTCCTTCCTACCTCTCAAAGCATTTCCAGATTGGCAGAGGGCAGTGGCAATACAATCAGCTCATGTTGTGTGCCTGGGGTCATAGTTACTCAATACCTCCTCCCCTGACCATTGTTAGAATTGTAACATTTGGACACCTTTAGGAAGCTGCCCTCTTGAAATAGTCAAGGCAGGCCAGGCCCAGTGGGTCACGTCTGTAATCCCAGCACTTTGGGAGGCTGAGGCAGGCAGATTATCCGAGGTTAAGAGTTCAAGACCAGCCTGGCCAACATGGCAAAATCCTGTTTCTACTAAAAATACAAAAATTACCTGGGCATGGTGGCAGTCTCCTGTAATCCCAGCTACTCAGGAGGCTGAGGCAGGAGAATTGCTTGAACCTGGGAGGTGGAGTTTGCAGAGCTCATGCCATTGCACTCCAACCTGGGTGACAGAGCAAGACTCCATCTCAAAAAAAAAAGGAAAAAAAAAGAGTCAAGGCAGAGTTGGGCTAAATGTGTGTGCCCAGTTGAGCACAGATAGCAACACTGCTGGGGAGCTAGCCCATCAGAGGAACAGAGAGGACCAAAACACATACACTGCAGTGTACAGCAAAGAGGTGGTGTTATACACCCATTATTCAGGTCCAGGGGTGCCTCCCCCAAATCCACTTCCAGAGCATGAAGCTTCAGATTTTCTTCCCTGAGCAAAGCCTTTAAAAGTAAATACTGTATTAGCCCTAACTCAGTGGCCCCATGAACTGAATGATGTCTCCTCTGGAAATTGCTTCTTGTCTGTATTAGTCTGTTTTCATGCTGCTGATAAAAACATAGCCTATACTGGGAAGCAAAATGTGTTTAACAGACTTAGAGTTCCACATGACTGGGGAGGCCTCACAACCATGGCAGAAGGCAAGGAGGAGCAAGTCACATCTTTCGTGGATGGCGGCAGGCAAAAAGAGAGTTTGGGCAGGGAAACTCCCATTTTTTAAGACCATCAGATCTCGTGAGACCCATTCACTATCACGAGAGCAGCACAGGAAAGATCCTCCCCCATGATTCAGTCACCTCCCACTGAGCCCCTCACACAACACGGGAATTATGAGAGCTACCAGATGAGATTCAGGTGGGGACACAGAGCCAAGCCATATCACTGTCTCCTCTTCAAACCATTTGTAGAGCTTGTTTGTTCAAGCTCAGGAATAAAGATGCCTTTTGCAGCACAGTAGAGAAAAGGTGGGGGAGACACATTCCCTCCATAGTTGCCTTTTCTTTCACTTGCTCACCCCTTCCCCCAAAAAGCCTATAGCCCCAAACCCATAACTTGCATTTGCACAGGGGTCCCTGGAAATTATGCCTAAATGATCGACCCCTCGCCACTTGCCAGTCTAGCTGGCCACACCTCCCTGTAGTGCCATATGATGGAGAATGGGTCATCATTTTGCAAGGCTTGCAAGGGCATCTGAGGAAAACTCCTCTGAGTGCTTTCCAGGCCTTGTGCCATGCTCAGAGGCGAAAATTAAAAGGGAAGTAGCAGGAGGATCCAGACGTGTTCATGCCCATAAAGGCCCCGCTGAGGTCTGAAGGGCTCTGTGGCAGGAGCAGCCGAAAACTACCCCAGGCTCTCTGTATCCAGTTTTGAGATGCACTGTGGAGAATAGGAAGCCAAAGAACCAGCGATGCCTGGTGGAGATTTTTTATTTTTTTTAATCAGAGCCAAAACCTACAAACACAATCTCTCTGCCAACAGGATTTGTCTATTTTGGTAGGAACCCTACCTAAAGCAAACCGCTTAAGGCCTTTAAGAAGGAGTTATGGGATGCTTGACTTGTTGAGCTGACAAGCTTTTAAGAAGATAAGACTTTTTGGGTATGGTTGCCAGATTTAGCGATTAAAATAAAAAATATAGCATACTCAGTTAAATTTGGATGGTAGGTAAACAACATAAATAAATTGTATACAAATGTCCCATACAATATTTGGGACATAACGTATACTAAAGAAATATTTATTGTTTAATCTGTCATCCAAATTTAACTAGGTGTCCTGTATTTTATCTGGCAACCCTACTCCTGGGGAACAGGAATGGCGCCCTATCATTTCTCCCATGTTTGTTTCTCTCCTAAGGCAGTAGAGGGAGATTTCAAGAGAAAAGGCTGTCCCATAGACTGTTGGTTACCTATCAACTTGAGAAGAAAACAAAGCCCTTTCTTGGCCCTTTGTTTAATTAATTTTTTTTTTTTTAAGACAGGATCTTACATGGCCCAGACTAGAGTGCAGTGGTGCAATCTCAGCTCACTGCAGTCTCGACCTCCTGGGCTCAAGCATTCCTCCTGCCTCAGCCTCCCAAGTAACCTGGACTCCAGGCGTGTCCCACCATGCCTGGCTAATTTTTTTATTTTTTATAGAGATGGAGGTCTCCTAGTCTAGTCTTGAATTCCTGGGCTCAAGCAATCCTCCCACTTCCCAAAGTCCTGCGATTCAGATGTGAGCCACAGTGCCTAGTTTGTTATTTTTGTAATATACTATGTTATTACCACTTCATTACTCAATTCTAAAAAACTAATATCAGTGGAATGTTACTCCTTTTAAATGATAATTTTGGACACCTAAGACCATTCCCTTTTATTTTTGCCTGCCAAGTAGCTCTGCTGCTTTCCCGGCTTGCCCTGTATTGTCCCATTACCTTTATTTAATGAGATTAATAAGTAATGTCTGCGAAAATCCAGCCAGAGGAGCCTTGCCTCAGATGCTGTTTCCCATAGTTTTTATTCCCCCTTCCCTGGTCTCTTTGCTTTTTACCCACCTGCTCTGCCCTATCCTCAAAAGGCAGAAATACTGCCTCAAAACCTGGTCTCTGAGACCCTGGCTAATGTGAACAGGAGTCTCCTTTCACCTTCAATGTCCTAACAGATTCCATTTGCCTGTCAGGGTCTTTTATCTGTTTTAGCACTTTTCACAGCGCAGTCACTCCTCCTATCTGCTCCCCAGCACCCCTGCCCCCAGTAAAAGCCTCTTATGTTCCTCCCTGGAAAGGTGCACAAAGGATGTTTGACCCTTGCTGGTCAACACACAGACTTGGTTTCTTTGGCTCACAGACTGTGCCCCTTGTCCTGAACTTTATTCTTTAATCATAATTAGACAGGAAGAGGTGTTTTCCTGTTGGAGCTGAGGAATACTAAAGACTCTTCTTTCTTTCATTCCCAGGGGTCCCACTTCATTTTCTCCCACTTTCCTAATGATTTCCCACCCGGCCATCTTATCTTGGCTCCAAGAAAACCAGAGGGAACAACAGTAAACTGCGCCCCAGCAATAAATTCAAGATAACCTTTACTCCGATGACCCTGCACAGTGGAGACCATGTGGCTCGCAAAGCCTAAAATATTTACCACCCAGCCCTTTGCAGAAAAAGTTTACCACTCTCTGCTCTAGAACAGTGGTTCTCAACCCTCATTGCACATTGGAATCACTTGGAGAGCTTTTTAAAAATACCGATGCCTATATAATATCTGCACATCTGGGTAGAACCCAGACATCTGCATTTTCTAAATGCTCCTCAGGTGATTCGAATGCACAGTGAGAGTAATTGTCAACACTCACCTGACATGAGAAGAGCAAAAACAAAACGCCTCATGTCCCCCTCCCTTCTTCCTCCTCCCTACACTCCCCATACAGGGTGCACATGTGTGCTCACGAGCACACATGTGTGGTTGCCCTCATACACCTTGTCTGTTCCCTCCCCTGGGGGTTGGAGAGCTCCAGTTCTGGAATCCTGCCCCACCAGCAAGACCCGGCCTGGTAAGAAATCAAGAACATCTGGGGGAACTCATGTCCACCCATGGCCTGGAACTGAGACTTGGCTTTGCTGGAATTTCTCCTTTTTGATTCTGAGCATTGCCGGCTTTCAACAGGGTCTGTTGGGAGTGCGTTCCCCAGAGCAGCTTGGAACTTTTTCCTGCCCCTGCCTCCCCTCCTTCCCTATCACTTGCTGCTTCAAAAAAATGGGGCCCAGCCTGCCCTCCTACTGTTTGGCTGTTATAACTCCCAGGTAAAGTTTTAACATGGCACAAGGTGACCCCACAAGAAGGGTAGTTTCTTGAAGCTTATGGCTTTTGTCTGAATTTTTCTCATTTTTCTCCTGTGACCTTTGCAGCTTTCCCACCTCATGTCTTGCCATCTGGCTGCCTTGCCAGGCACTTCCCACGAGAGAGGACTAGGTAGCTCACAGGGAAAGAGAAGAAGAGAGATTAAATGTCTGGGGCTTTCTAAGGGTTTTTTCAAAAATGTTAAATAAACTCCTGTTTTCACACAGCACACCGTTCCGGAAGGCAAAAGCCTTGTATGCCTGCAAAGCTGAACATGACTCAGAACTTTCGTTCACAGCAGGCACAGTCTTCGATAATGGTGAGTTTCTCATCCCCTCACAAAGATATGGGCAGGGGGTGGGGGCAAGGGGAGCACATAAATAACTGGCATTTTCAAAGTTCCTCCCTAGGGAAAATCTCAACACAATGGGTAAGAACAAAAACCTGAGGGAGGGAGGGAG
>PVKP010036228.1:0-22653 GCA_004027715.1 Plecturocebus donacophilus | reverse complement strand
GGGTGCGGAGCGCGGTTGGGTGGGGTGCCAACGGCGGGCAAGGCGGGGGAGCTGATGGTGCCCCGCGACCTGTGGCATTCTATCTGCGTCACAAGTTCACTCCCAGGGACCCCCCCAGGGGCAACCTGGCCTTCCTTTGCCTGCTGCACGGTGATGATTCTCCGTGGCGGTCTCCAGCTTCCCTGAAAGCTGAGGGACAGCTCTTAATTCTTAGTTGCGCGTGCACACACACACACACACACACACACACACACACACACACACTCTCTGTGTCACAGCTAAAGCTAAAGCTTTGGCTCTTGGTCTTATAACTTACAGCCTTCTAATTAGAATCCCTTACGGGATGGCCCCAAATTGTCTTACGCTCAAGACTTTAATGCTCTCTCCCATGAGCCAAAATTAACACCTTTCTTAATTCCACCACGTCTGTTCCTTAAACATTCTTATACTGTTGTGGTTTATTAAACCATTCCTTATGTAAAGTTATTTTAAATAACTTCCATACTCAGACCAATAACAACAATGATGAGGTAAGAGAGCTGCTGCATCTTCGCCGGGGTTTGCAGTGTGTGGACTGCGGTGTTGAAGCGGGGTGACTGTCTAGTTTGTCATCTGGACTGGGGACTGGGGCCCTTCTGAGCGCGGCCAGTCCACTGTTCGTCCTTCCGCACATCGCAAGCCTGGCCTGGGACGGGGCCCGCAGGGTCAGGGAGGCGGTGTGGCCACGCTAAGGGCAGGCGTGCGTGTGAACAGCAGCTTTAGCTTTGGGTTTCTTCCTTAAACACTGCTCAGACTCCTCTACGACCAGGGGGCCTCTGAATATCCCACCCAGCCCAGGCCTCCCCGCGGGCACCGGAGCAGTGTAGGAACCGCAGTCACAGACGCAGTTAAGAGGAAGGCTCACTGCGCAGTCAGACCAGGGGCTGGTTCTGAGAAACGCCTGAAGTTCCTGGAGACGAAGGCGGACTCCAGCCCAGATCGTTTCCACCAGGCAGTGTGGTTCCGTCTTGCACAAGAGCGGTGGGGTCAAGGACGAGGGCCTGGCCATTTTAGGGGCTCGCCTGCATGGGGAGTGGAGAACAAGTGGGGTAGAGGACGAGAGGCAGAGGACGGCAGAGAGCCCGAGAGGGGTGAAGGCATCTGGGCCGGCGCACGCCCAGGTTCGGTCAGGTGTGAAGGTGGCCACTCAGAGGGCACCTCAGCAGGGGGCGTGTGGCCGGGGGGGCTCAGAGGGCACCTCAGCAGGGGGCGTGTGGCCGGGGGCGCAGGTGCAGCAGGGCCAGTCTGGGATCTGCTCCAGGCCCTGGTCACGCAGCTCCTGCTTCATGGGGCCCAAAATGTGCACAGCTGACCCGTGAACACTGCAAGGGTTGGGGGCTGGCTCCCCACAGCTGAAAATCTGAGTGTAACTTTCCACCCCCAGAAACGTAGCTACTCACAGCCTCCGGTTCATCAGAAGCCGCGGGATGACACAAGTGATGAACGCGTTTTGCTGCTGAATGTATTATATACTGCATTCTCACAATAAGGTAAGCTACTTAAAGAACAGTATTTTAAAAGTCATGAGGAGGAGGAGAAGGGGGAGTAGGAGGACGGGGAGGAGGAGGAGGGGGGAGAGAAAAAGGAGAGGGAGGAGAAGGAGGGCTTGGTCTTGCCGCCTCAGGGCTGGTGAAGGCAGAAGAACATCTGAATTGTCTTAGAAAGCTGTGAGGCTGGAGATAAAGAATGGCACACATGCAAACTGATACTATTGATAACTAAACGTTAGAATTTTGTAGTTAGCAATTTTAAAAGTTGAAAAGTGTTACGCACTTCTGAAACTCTCATGTTTTTAAGTAGAAAGGTTTAGGGCCAAAGGCAGCCAGTAGCTGCCCGGAGGAGCCTCCTCGGTGGTGGATATACCGTCCTGAAATGCCGCGGATAACTGGGTCGTGAGGGCAAGTGAGGCCTCTGGACACACTGGCTCCCTGGCCGGGGGCCTCCCCTCCTCACTGGGCTCTGGCCGCCTCCTGCTGACGTGGCCGGCATGGGGCGGGGGTTCTGTCCTGCACAAAGGCTGTGCGTCCTTCTGGGACCCAGGGCTTTCTCTTCTTGCTGGGAGAACCGGCCCTAGCAGAGCCTGGGTTAGGAGGATCCTGGCATCGCCGGGAAGGTGTGGCTCAGACTGCCTGGGGTCTCTCTCCCACACCAGCTCTTCCTGGGCTCCTGGGAAGGCCCCGCCAGTGGGGAGAGAGCTGGTTGGCAGGAATCTGTGGGGCCTGCAGACACAGGCAGCGAGCGGCTCTGACTCCATGTCCGCACAGAGCTCGCTGTTGGCTCGGCTCACAGATGGCAGCGGGCACCCTGGAGCCAGCCCCTGTGCCAGCCAGCGAGAGCCGTGCCCGGGTGAGGCACGCCTGCCAGGGGCCGTGAGTCATCGCCCGTCGCCCAAGCCAGTGGCTGCACAGGGTGGGGCAGGAAGAGGCAGAGGCCACTTGGTAGCTGACAAGGGAACGTGTTTATGAGCCCCTGGGGACGGCTCCTGGGGGTTCCAGAGCTTTCCTGGGAGGATGCTCTGCCTGGGCTTGAGGACTCGCAGCAGGGGGAGGGCGGAGCCAGCCAACCTGGGCACCCCGACCGAGACCGGAGGGCCGTTGTCACCTGCCCCAGGCACTCTCCCCTCGCCCAGCAGGAAGAATTTCCATTCCAGTATCCGTATCCAATGCTCCGAGCTGACTAAACGATGACTGCAATTGAGTACTGGGGTCTGCACGTGAGGAGAGAAAGTCAGGCCCATGGCTGGGAACAAGGCCGGGAGAGCTGTGACAATACCTTGGAGACATGAAGACTCAGTCCTGCTTCCTGCTCAGATGAGCCTGGGGCCCTCGGGGGGACAGAGTCCCTGCAGAGCCGACACTCGGCTGTCCTGCGTGTTAGGAAGAGAGTCAGCAGGGCGGGCCAGGCCTGACCCTGTGCGTGGTCTCAGGGCACCGGCGTTGACCGTGGAAAGCAGCTTGTGAAAGGGCGGCAGAGCTCACAGGATCTCCTGAAACTCCTGGAGGAGAAACCATGGGAACCGTAAACGGTCATTACTGGAAGGCGCTGGTTAGCAGTAAGTGAAATGTTACCAGTATTCCCTCTATTTCTGAACGCTATCCATCTTCACATTCTGTTTTAATGAGTGTAGCTATGGCCAGAGGGAGCTGAGGGGCGGGAAGAGGCAGAAGCCACATAATCGATGACAACAGAGCTTGTCCTTCCAAACTCCTGCCCCTACTGAGGCCGCTACGTCCTGCAAGGCAAAGTGCACGTTTATTTTCCATAAGGCGGCTGGTTCTGAAGCCATTGAAATATTTCTCTGGTTACCTAAAATCACGTGTTAAATTTGGAAAAGAAAGCTCAGAGCGGTGATTTCTTGAATTTCTTGAATCTCCAAGAGTAAAGTGAACTGTAACTGGTCAATGGACTTCTATCCATTTGAATTTTAGCCATTTAAAAGAGAATAGAGATATAGTTTAGGTTTTTTTCACTGCAAACTTTAATTGACTAATTTCCTCATTAACCTTTTCCATGGAGGCTAAGACAATTTTAAGGCACTGCTGTTTTTGAATTTCAGATGTGACTCCCATTCTGACTCCAGAAGGAACCCCTGAAATGCTCCCTGAGGCCGCATATCACTAAGATGGGAACTGGGGGGCGCCTCGTGTGCTGCAGGGCTCCGCAGCTTCAGAACCTGTGTCCCCTGTGTCCGAGGTCACACAGCCCGGAGTCGCCGCCGATTCTAAGGGAAGGTTGTTTTCACCACAGTGAACATTTGCATGGCAGCCTCAGAACTCTATTTCTGGGTGTTCTGGAATCTTGGGGTTCACTGCATGGGGCTGCAGTGCTGAGCCCCCCAATTTCACCGGAAGTCCCCCCTTTCTCAGTTTATAATGCATGCTCTTTTGATTAAAAAAAAACCGGGTTGATGAGAGTGAGTTTAGGACTTCGTAAGAGTCCTGAAAACCACACCAAAAGTTATAGTTTGATTCTTGATATACTTATAGCAATTAACATGTTTTGAGTAAGTAAATATCATCAAACAATATAAAATAAATAAATAACCCCCTGGATTATTACGTGTGCTCGCTTTTCTAGTCTCAAACACATCTTCTGCCGGCCCCTCTAGCTGTGCAAGGCCAGGTCTCACTGACACAGGCCTCCATCACAACGGTTTCAGTACTGAGTGCGTGGTTAAATTCAATATTAAAAGCTAAAAACCCCAGTGCCCTTATACAAAGGCAGGGATGTAACAAAAGCCCATAAAGAGTTTTGCTCAGGCCTTTCTGGGCCTTAAAGCATGACAAGATAATGAATGAATTTTAACAGGACTCATTTATGATTAAACAAGTTTTATTGGGAGTCAGAAGAAAATCCCCAAGCCTCAAACCTCTGTGATTAACAGGAGATGAGATAAAGGTGATCACCGCAGCTCCTGGACCCATCTAGATTAAGTAGATTTACTGAGGCTTTAGAGGAAGGTTTTTCAGGACTCAGACCTTAGTTATAGACTAAAAGAAGTTAATCACTTATGTCTTTAGATGAATGCCCACTTACAAATAGACATAGAGCTTGGTATATAAGCTCTGGAAAACTTTGTAATTTTGAGTTGGTCTGGTGATGATTCCCAGGCCTTCTCCTGTAACTGGTACCGACGTAAAAACTCTCTGCCTCCCCAATTCATCTGAATCTTGTTATTGGGCCATGAGAAACAGCAGCCCGAGCCTGCGTTGGGTCCAGGCACGTAGCCACATTAATTGGTTCAGCAGAATTATTTTTAAGTTGGTTTTATGAGAAAACTATCGCTAAACTAATTATCAGCTATTAAAACATTTTAAAATGTCTATTCAAAATCAACGTTAAACATTTTAAATGTTCTCTTTCAAATTACACGGTGGCTCTTTCGACAGGTGGTTCTAATATGAGTTTCAAGCATGGGGTCTCACCTCTTGGAGACAGTCTGCTGCAGGTGTAAAACCTTTCAGTGACTTTGATCTCTTTGAAGTAGTAAATAACTGCTGAATGAAAAGTATTGTTCCTTGCTAATTTTTTCTTGTCCCAGAGGTGGAGATCTTCTTTAGGGGCACACACACACACACACACAAAGACACATGCACAAACACACCTATGAACATACACAACACACACGAACACACATATGAACACACAACACAAACATGAACACACACACGAGCACATACAAACACCTATGAACACACAAACACAGGAACACACAACACAAACACATGAACACACAAACACACGCATAAGAACACACACACACATACAGCACCCTATTACTTGGGCTTTCTAAAGCTCGTCGGAAGGAAGTGCACTGAACTCCCAGGCATCTGGCAGGAGGTCCCCCACGCCGCACCCCGTGCCCATTGCTCACAGGCACTGGAGTCGCTGCATGGCCCCCGGGCCCTGGTACTTGTTCCAGGTCGGCTTCAACTCCACATCCCCACTCCCTATTGTGGGGTATTGCCAGGGGGAAGCGCTGCCCTGAGAGAAGCAGGGCTCTGGAAGGTGGACTGACCCTCGCATGGAGGGGATGCTGGAGTTCAAATGCAGTATGGTGGACTCATTCCTGTAGTGAGATTGACAGTTACAGAGGAGAGGTCCCCGGTTTTAATTTAATTGTATAAATAATGTAGATCAAGAAACCAAAGTGTCTTCTGACACCCTGGGCAGCCTCTTCTGCCTCGGGTGGTGCCGTTTCTTTTCTTGTTGGCTGGGATTAGGTGACCACAGACATTCATGGGGACGCTGCCCTGAGGTAGGACCTGGCCTGACCTGGCCATGGGCTGTAGCAGCACGTGGGCGTCACTTCTAACAGCCGCTACCAGGACACCATGGAGGCCTCGTGGGCTTCCGTGTGTTCCCAGGCCCATCGACGCCAGCTTCTCCAGTGGCCCTACAATGATACACTCTCGTTTTCCTGGGAGTTTTGCTTTCATAGGGAGGCCTTAGTGGCCTTGAGTAGTCACAGTCCATGGGACCTGGGGACAGATGGAAGCCCACCCAGGCCTGCACAGTGTCCTGGGAGCAGTTGTTAGAAGTGAGGCCATGTGCTGCTGCAGGCCATGGTCAGAGCACGGCTTCTTACCTGGGGCACCTGAGCTTTGACAGTGATGGTAGGGAGAGGGCGAGAAGGATTTGTGAAGAACACATGTCCACCTCTAATGGAAAGGACTTTGGTCCACTAGGGGCCTGAAAGACCAGGGCTTATCTCACAGCTGCCTAAAGTGCCTGAATTCACCTGCGTTTGTCCAGGAGATGGGATCCAGCTGCCCTCACTGCGGTGGGTCTACAGAGCTACCCTTGCCTTTCCTGGGCACCCAGGCTGGACACCACTTGTTCCTTCCATTGTCCCTGGCAATGGAGCTGAAGCTGCGGGGCTGAGTCCTGCACAGGGACCTCGTGCAGAGAAACAGCTGCTCTGCCTCAGGCTGCTCCCCT
Organism: Plecturocebus donacophilus; assembly: GCA_004027715.1. Classification (NCBI taxonomy): domain Eukaryota; kingdom Metazoa; phylum Chordata; class Mammalia; order Primates; family Pitheciidae; genus Plecturocebus; species Plecturocebus donacophilus. The sequence continues at coordinate 16,173 of PVKP010036228.1, read as the reverse complement.
GCTGTCCGTGAGAGCAGCCAGCGTCGGCTGAGGGCTCTTTTGCCTTCTCTCAGCCATGCAAAGTGGCAGGCAGAGGTGAGGTGAGGTGGGTCTGCACTCATCAACCTCTGGAACGCTCTCTGGCATCCCGACCTCCCTCCTGCCAGAGCTGGATTGTGCTAGCTGCGAGCTGTGGGATGTGCTGGAGGAGCTGGGCCTCTGCAGAGCTCTTCTCTGAAGATCATGCTATAGCTGGACCTCCCTACAGCGTTTTTCCATGACAGTGGAATGCCACCCTGGAGACCCTGCAAAGCGCAGCCAGACCCCCCCACAGCGTTTCTCCGTGACCGTGGAACGCCACCCTGGAGACCCTGCAAAGCGCCGGCACCGACCACCCAACATCGTCACTGTCACTCTGTTGCAACTTCAATGTGTCTCCAGTTCCTCTGATTTCCTGGGAGTAAATGAGGCCGGAATGTAGAGCTGATGATGGACAGGCCTTGCATCACCTGCAAAAGCTCAGGGCAAGTAATCCAGCCTTCACCTCTGAAATATGAGCATAAAAAAGAGAAATGTGCCTGATGCCATCCTCCCATGGTTTCACCTTTCCATTCCAGGCAAAGGGGATGGCGAAAGCTTTTCCAGTTTGGAACCTGGGGTTGGGGGTGAGATGAAGATGGGAGATTCCAGGGACTGGCTATGGATTCTGGTGAAATACAGAAGTCCTGCCCTGCTCCTCAGGGCAGCCAGACGTCATATGGGCAGGACACAAGTGGCGCTGATGGATGTGGTTTCCACAGGGCCTGAGCTTGGCTCCTTCGGGAGGTCATGAGAAGCTCTGAGAGCAAGAATGGGAAGCACACCAGCAAGCAAGTTCCAGCATGGAGGAAAGCCCCACACACACGGGGCCAGAGCAAGCTCGGAGCTCCCTAAGCAGCTCAACAGAGGTGGGTACTGACAGAAGTGGAGGCCGGCTTGGCTGAGCAAAAGCAGGCGGAGATCTCAGGAGGCTGCTTTAGCTGAGCGCCTCCTGTGTGAGCCGCTAGTGGCGGAGAAAACAGGGGCATGGAGTTGGCTCCGAAGGCGGGGGCAGCGTGGCACACCATGGGAACAGCTTTTCCACCTAAATCACTGGCTCATCTTCAAGGGATTCCAAGATGACTTCCTTTAATGAAACATTCTTGTATTTCACAGTATTCTCCTCACTTTGCTTCACATTGAACTGTTCAATGACTGGCATATTCCATTTGAGAGAAGATTCCAAGTGAATTATGAGATTGATTCCACATGATGTGTCTCCTCTAAACCAACACTGTGAGCTCCAATTGAAGAAATATGCAAATAAGATTGAGAGCACATGCTAGTTTTTCTTTTATCATGATTTATGCAACAAATGTTTTTAAAAAATCATCTTTGGGGATTTAGAAAACATTCAGTAGAATTCTGTTTTTCCAATAAGATTTGGAGTAATTCTTTTTTTCTTTCTTTTCTTTTTTTTTTTTTTTTTGAGACGGAGTCTTGCAGTGCCGCCCAGGCTAGAGGGCAGTGGCCGGATCTCCACTCGCTGCCACGTCTGCCTCCAGGTTCAAGCCACCCTCCTGCGTCAGCCTGCCGGTGGGATTACAGGAGCCGCCACCACACCCAGCCAACTTTTTGTATTTTTAGTAGAGACAGGGTTTCACCATACTGGCCAGACTGGTCTCAAACTCCTGACCTTGTGATCCACCCTCCTCGGCCTCCCAAAGTGCTGGTACCACAGGCGTGAGCCACCACATCCGGCCAAAATTGAGAGTAATTATTTTGTGTCATTGAAGAACTTTGGGTGAGACCAATTTCATGTGTTTCTATGATGTAGAAACCCCTTCATTAAACTCAGAGGAATTATATAGTGCTAGAATTCCTTGATTAAAGCCATATTTTACTTCTAATTCTTTTTCGTATCATACGGTAGGTTTATGTCTAAAAGATCATGCTACGAGTGGTGACTGAGTCGAGGCATGCCCGTCTCTCTCGGGAGTCATCCAGCATGCCTTTTATCTCCCTCCCTCTCAAGAGAACCTTCCAAGGACCACGAGATAATCTTAGGGGTTGGGGCCCACGTTTCTGCCTTGGTGTAGCCTGGAGCTGGGAGATCCACTAACCTCTGCAGAAATCCAGCCATGGCCAGTGGCTCATTGGTGGCCTGGTCTCAAACGTCACCAGTCCACAGACGCACAGAATACTTGTCTACCCTCGTGAACAGGGCAGAGAGGCCTTTCCCATCTCTGTCTGTATGTACAGCATTCAGAACACAGTTTAAATGCCTTTCGGGTTTCTCATGCCCCTTCCTCCTGCACCACCTTACTTCTGCAGGTTCTGTGGAGGCAGCTGCTGGAAGGAGCCCAGGTGCCCCCGATCGTGCACGCAGCTGTGTGCTGAGGTAAAATCACTGCCGGGGTTGTGTTCCGACTTCCGCTGAGGTAAGATCACTGCCGGGGCGGTGTTCCGACTTCCGCTGAGGTTAAACCACTGCCAGGGCGGTGTTCCGACTTCCGCTGAGGTGAGATCACTGCCGGGGCGGTGTTCCGACTTCCGCTGAGAGCTCTGTCCTGCCTGCGGTGCCGTGAGAAGAGGAAGAGGAAATGGGACATCGTTGACTCTTCTTGTTCCATAAGCATGGTTTCTATTTGGAATTACGACATTGTGGGATTCAGGTGCTGTCTATACACTCTGTCTCTTGTAAGAAATGGTACTCTGATTTGGCTTCACGTACTTTGATTTTTGTGATCAAACTAGATGATGAAAGCTACATATAAAACCAGACATAAAGGCAAGAGTCCAAGATACTCTCAGCCCAAACAGACACAGTCAATGCATATTTATGTGTATTCAGAAAAGCAAACTATGGTAACCATGTGCATAGAGAATTGAGTCAAATATGCTGTTGATTTTTTCACTTCCTGCCTATATGGCTCTGCGTGTGATGTCTATGTTTCTTCCAGGACGTGACTTAAGGAGACCACCCAAATGTGGCATCTTTTCCCTGTTTTTTTCAAAGTAGAGTTGGGATTATAGTAATAGCCATCATTTGTAGACAATTTAATTTTAACTTGCATTTCATATACACATAAATGCATTTTATGTGTCTGTACAATATTCTATGTGTGTGTATAGAATACGTATATTTCTATACACATAGCATGGTGATTATTAACAGGACAGACTCTGAGCCTAACTGCTTGGGTTCACATTCCAGCCTGACTTCGTACTTGCTGTGTGACTGTGGGCAATTCCATTTACTTCTCTTCTCCGGTTGCCTCACCTATATATAAGGAGAATAAGAGCTCCAGCTATCGGGTGGGTAAGGGATTGAAATGAGTTCCTATTTGTAAAGAACTGAGAATGGTGCCACAGAAGTCTGTGAAATTACACCTTCTGTCTCATTTCATTCTCTTTTCAGCATGTTAAGTGATGTTATTTTCTCCTTTTACAGAAAACAAAGACTCCGAGGGGTGAAAGGACTTGTCCAATATAATACAATGACTTTACTTTCCCAACCCTAAGCCCTCTCTGGTGCATTTAAACTGCGGAGCCTTGAGGAAGAGCCTGTTCTTACTTAGAGAGTGTTCTGCGTCCACAGACAGAGTGTTTTAAGTGGCCGTGGTCTGACATTCACTATCATCCCCGCCATCCTCATCATCAGCAGACCTGTGCTCACTGCTTTACTGTTTGTATCACTGGTCTAGTAGCTTTAAAATGAGCCCAGTACATAATCCCCTCACTCTCTCCCTGTGTTCATTAAGCATCAAATGCAGGCACCTTCTGGGGATAACGGCAGGGCAGTGCCGTCCTCAGTGCCAGGGCTTCCTTCTTCCCATGTCTGCTGTCTACGTCTTCAAACGAACAGAGGTTTTAGAGAGTCCATTTCACCTGTGCCCCCGTGCATTCTAAGGACTCCAGAACAACGCCCTGCACCACCTATTCTCATGAGAGGACGGCTCCGCTGGGAATCACCACTGTGAAAATGGCCACATTGCCCAAAGCAGTGCACAGATTCAAAGCACTATCAAAACAACAACATCATTTTTCACAGAATCACGAAAAACAGTCCTAAAATTCATATGTAACCAAAAAAGAGCCTGAATAGCTAAGGCAGTTCCAAGAAAAAAGCTGAAGGCATCTCATTACCTGATCTCAAGTTATACTACAAGGCTATTGTAAGTAAAACAGCATGGTCTTGGTATGAAAACAGACAAATAATCAGTGGAACAGAATAGAGAACCCAGAAATAATGTGGTATATCTACAGCCAACTGATCTTTGACAAAGTCAACAAAAATACACACTCAGGAAAAGACACTCTTTTCAATAAATACTGCTGGGAAAATCGATTGTCATGAGCAGAAGAATTTAACTGCAACTTTATCTCTCCCCATATCAAAAATCAACTCAAGATGGATTAAATATTTAAATTTTAAGACTTGAAGCTATTGAAATACCAGGAAAAAATCCTAGAGGAAACTTTCCTGGACATTGGTCTAGGCAAATAATTCATGACAAAGACCTCAAAAGTGAACGCAACAAAAACAAAAATAGACAAATGGGACTTAGTTAAGCTAAGACTCTTCTGCACAGCAAAAGAAACAATTAACAGTGTATAGACAACCTGCAGAATGGGAGAAAATATTTGCAAATTATACATCCAACGGGACAAATATCTAGAATTTACTAGGAACTGAAACAACTCAACAACGACAACAGCAAGAACTAACTCCAGTAAAAAGTGGGCAAAGGACGTGACTAGACATTTTTCACAAGAAGACATGCCAAAGGCCAGCAAACGTGAAAAAATCCTCAAATCACCACTCACAAGAGAAGTGCAAATTAAAACCACAATGAGACACCGTCCTACATCAGTGAGAATGGCTGTAACTCTAAAGACAAAAAACAACAGGTGCTGGCAAGGAAGTGGAGAAAAGGGAACTTACACACTGTTGGTAGAAATGTAAATGACTACAACCTCTATGGGAAACAGTTTGGAGATTTCCCAGAGAACTAAAGATAGACCCAGCACTGAAGCCAGCAGTTCCACGGCTGTGTATCTATTTACCCAAAGGAAAATAGATTAGTATACCAAAAAGATACCTGCACTCAACTGTTTTGCAGCACTATTCACAATAGCAAAGATAGGGAATCAACCTAAGTGTTCATCGATGGACGATTGGATAAAGAAAACGTGATGTATGTATGCACACCGAATTGTACCACATTACTATGTGATCACAACAAAATGCATGTAATGTGATACAATTCCATATATACAACAGAATACTATTTGGCCATAAAAAAGAATAACATCATGTCTTATGAAGCAACATGGATGGAACTGGAGACCATTATTTTAAGTGAATAACACAGAAACAGAAAGTAAAATACTGCATGTTCTCATTTATAAGTGGGAGCTAAATAATAAACGTGAGAGTGTGGGATGATAGACATTGAAGGGGGTGAGGATGAGATATTACTCAGTGGGTGTAACGTACATTACTCTGGTGATGGATACACTAAAATAGCAAATTTTGCCATTGCATGATATATCCAGGTAACAAAACTGCAGCTGTGCTCCTTAAATTTTTTAAAATATATGTAAGTGCCTGACATTATTATATATGTAAACAGAATAGAAATAGAAACAATAAATGTTTCAAGTGCTTTACACCCTGAGATTTTGGACTTATTACATTTGACAACCACAGAACATTTCTCAAAATGTCTGAAGATGACAAAGTTTTGAGTCAATAATGTTTTCCACAAACCATCATAAACTGCGATTCATTAGCCATCACAAATACATTGAACTTACATTGTTTTCAGAGAAGAGTGTTGGAAAGAGGAATTACTGTAACGTTTTCAATAAATTATAATCCCATCTGATACCACGTGGCTCCCTGGAAACACTACCCAGTGCAGAGTGCCAGCCGAATCCTCAATAGTACACACATTTTTCCCTTGTACATGGTGACCCTCAAAAGGTGATGTCTGGATGTCTGCATCTTTGCATTTCTATGGAGCTCAGTTTGTTTGTTTACAGAGTTTAATGGCACACGTGTCTTTGTGTTTTTCTATTGTTTCATACTCACAGCAGTGCACTGAACAAAGCAAGGCTGATGTTGCTCTTGTCTTGCAGGAGAAGGGGCTGTGCAGGCTGATTGGCTGATGAGCAGCTGGCTGGGCTGAGTGCAGAGTGCTCGCACTAGGACGGAAGCTCCCTCACTTTGGGAAGAGCAGGCTCTCCATCTTGCTACTACATTACATTCCTCCCTTGGAATTTTAAATAACTATTTATGACCTTTCTAATTCAAGGCCTCCACCTTTTTTTTTCCTGCTTTTTTTTTGAGAGGAAATACACATCCATACAATTAAAATGTTAAAGTGAACAGTTCGGTGGCTTTTAGTACATTTCCAATGTTGTGCAACCATTGCCACCCTCTAGTTTCAAAATATTTTCATCACCCAAAGGGCAATCCCACACCCACTTAGCAGCCATCCCCAACCCCACAAAACCACTGATCTACTTTCTGTCTCTGTGGAGTTGCCAAGTGTGGACATTTCATATGAATGAAATCATGCAACAGACGTGCTTTTGTGTCGGATGCACAGTGCTGTCAGGTTTCATCCACGCTCTAGCATGGGTCAGAGCTTCCCTCCTTTTTGTGGCTGAATAATATTCCATTGTGGGGATATGCCACAGTTTGTCTGTCCGTTCATCTGCTGGGGGGCATTTGAGCTGTTTCTACCTCGGGACTGAATGGTGTTGCTGTGAACATGCATGCCCATTGTTTGACCTGCAACATTTTTGAAAACTTACCAAAAGGAAACTATATCTTTGGGATCAACATTTAGTACAAGACATTATTAGGCATGTCATGTGAGAAACAGGGTAGTTGGTTATATAGATGATGTTTTGGGCTTTGATGTCCATTATTAAACATCAATGGTTAGTCATAATTCCTCTGGGATCTTTAAACTGCACTTGCTGTTCTAAATCTTATGGTTATTGTGGAGAATGATATTTATGGTTGAACATTTTACAAGTATTAAACATGTAAACATTCCACTATGAATATTTCATCTAATGCCAGAAAAGCTATTCTGGGTCCTCAATGTCTGCAGAGATGTAGGACATATGTAATAACGCTCAACTTTTATGGACATAACCTGAGGTTGACAACCTAGAAAATCAGATTTACCAGCTATTTAAACAACTTTATCTAACCAATGGAGGCTTCTGGAAATAACAGGCTGAATAAACATACTGAAAAGGCACAAGAATAACCTTTATGCCATTTATGAAAATCACTGGGAGATGATATTCTCTTACTTTATATTCCTAAGAAGAGACTATGCACACTTGCAAAATACTGTTTTATAATGCTCATAATATAGACTTATACTCTGTATTTGTTTTGTGTCTATGGTTTATTTCTCTGAGTAGAACCTTAAAGTTCTGAAATTATTCCCTTTTGATCCATGGGTTCAGAATTATGGCTATTAATTCAAATTGCTAAGGATATGTTGAATGAGTTAGAAGGGGGCAGCTGGTAAATGTAATTCATTCATTTAAGTCATTGATTGACTATTTAACAAATACTAGTTTGACTTAATCTCCAATTATGGACTAGATCCTTTGGTAGAGAGAAAGGATGTGGATTATCTCACTCTGCTTGGGTGTCAAGGAAGTTATTATTTTAATTTTTTTCTTATAGCTATGAACAGATGGATTTTCCACGTTACAACATTACAGCAAACTTTATGCCATCCTGTGGGGGCGGGAAAAGAGGAAAATGCCTTTAATGACATAAATGGCATTGTCTTGGTTTAAGTTTAGAGAAGCCATGTTTACAGGACTGAGCCACTGCCCTGACAAGAGAAAAGGTAACGGAGAAGACACCTGGAAGAAGTTCACTATTCAGAATATGCACAGTCGGTTTTCAGTCATTAGTCATGTCTTCTGCCATGAGAATCCTTCCAAGACGGTGGCTCAGGTATTGTCTTCAAAAACACGTGTTCACTGACATGCTTCAGAGAACCGACACGCTGGTGGTATTGGTGCCCTTCAGCCCCTTAATTTCTGATCACACGTCCCTTGCCTAGAGATGGTGCCACATCTGGGGAGCCCAGGGCTCCAAGATCTGCAGCCACGTGTTTGGGGTTGCAGGGAAGGAGACCCAGGTTAACTCACTGGCTGGGGTTAGGCTGGATACTTTTTGTGTCATCTCAAGTTTGCTGTCTTTGCAGTCATACCTGACCTCAAACCAAACAGAAGCTGTGTGGGCAAACACAACATTCTCTGCCGCAGCGGGGCTGGGGGTGGGAGAATGCTGGACCCACGTGCTGACACGACATTCGATATCATTGGAGTGGAGACTCAGCTGGCTGTCTGAGGTGGGATTCCCAGACCGCGCCAGCTGCAGACAAGAGGAATCGCTGCTCCTTCTGGAGGAAAGAGGTCCATGGCACCAACCCCCCCCAGGGATGCTGCCTCGTTGGGTCCTGTATCGGTTCCTGCATCTGACAGAGGAAACATCTGGCAATGGGGGATCTCATCAGACGATGCCTGAATGAGGAGGGACCCCCCTGCTGGGCCAGCAACTTCTACGCATCCACTGAGCCACAGTGTGGGGCTGAAAGCCTGGCTGAGCGAGGCAGGGCGTGTACTTGATTTGATTTCTGCCTCATCTGTAGGGGAGCTTCCCAGAGGAGCAATAACTTATAATAAGTAAATTTCATTTTCACAGTCATGAAGCCCACTTCATAGTCCAGGGTGCTCACCCCACAGTCCAGGGCGCCCACTGCAGAGGACACAATGTGAACTCCACAGTCCAGGGTGCCCACTTCAAAGTCCCTGGTGCCCACCCACAGTCCAGGGTGCCCACTTCATAGTCCAGGGTGCCCACCCCACAGTCCACGGTGCCCACCCCACAGTTCATTGTGCCCACCCCACAGTCCAGGCTGCCCACCCCACAGTGAGTCCGTGGTGCCCACTCCACAGGACATGGTGCCCACCCCATAGTCCAGGGTGCCCAATCCACAGTCCAGGGTGCCCAATCCACAGTCCAGGGTGCCAACTCCACAGTCCACAGTGCCTGCCCCACAGTCTATGGTGCCCAATCCACAGTCCATGGTGCCCACCCCACAGTCTATGGTGCCCACTCCACAGTCCACGGGCCCACCCCACAGTCCATGGTGCCCACTCCACAGTGAGTCCATAGTGCCCACCCCACAGTCCACGGTGCTCACACAGAACCGATGGTGTCTAGTAGAGTCCATGGTACCCACCCCACAATCCATGGTGCCCGTTCCACAGTCCTGGGTGTCCACTCCACAGTCCATGCTGTCTGCTCCCGTAGCTGCAGAACCCATGCCTCCTGGTCCTCTCAGAAAACTCTCTCCTTCCTAACAGTTCCTCTCGTGGCTCTCCTTACTGGCTCTTCATCATACCGCCAAGCCATTAACTGCAATCCATGCATTTATGTTTCTCACTTTGAGTCAACTCCAGTTTCATACAGAGGTCTGATGATCAGGGGCAGGGCTTGAAGCTCCTCCCATACCTTCTTTAGGGCCAGTCCTGAGTGGCTGTCCTGCAGCCGCTGTCCATATCCAGGCCCGTCCTGAGCGGGCTGTCGTCCAGTCACCGTCTATGTCCAGGGTCCGTCCTGAGCGGGCTGTCGTGCAGCTGCCGTCTATGTCCAGGCCCCGTCCTGAGTGGGCTGTCCTGCAGTCGCCGTCTATGTCCAGGCCCAGTTCTGAGCGGACTGTAGTGTAGCTGCCGTCTATGTCCAGGCCCATCCTGAGCGGGCTGTCGTGCAGCTGCCGTCTGTGTCCAGGCCCCGTCCTGAGTGGGCTGTGGTGCAGCCGCCGTCTATGTCCAGGGTCCGTCCTGAGCGGGCTGTCGTGCAGCCGCCGTCTATGTCCAGGGTCCGTCCTGAGCGGGCTGTCGTGCAGCCGCCGTCTATGTCCAGGGTCCGTCCTGAGTGGGCTGTCGTGCAGCTGCCATCTATGTCCAGGGTCCGTCCTGAGCGGGGTGTCGTGCAGCCGCCATCTATTTTCAGCTGCTGCTTGCAGTGAGATGACCCAACTCTGACCCAGATTGACCCTTTCTCCCTACTGACAGAGGCCTGATAGGACCCCAGGTGTAGCCACCGGGGTGAAGCGGGTGGAGATGCTGCAGAGACCGTGGTGGCAGCCTGGCCTCTTACACTTTGGAGGTCTGTGCTCAGTCCACATGAACTGGTTCCGACCCATGGCTCACTTCACCCTCTTACAACGTTCTGCACTCAGGGCTAAATGAATCCCAGGGTTAGATCCATGACACGTGTGTCTAACAGACATCTGGCAAACCCAAAACGTCTCGTTCATTCCAATGAGTGTAATGTGATCATTGTAATGGACCAGTGTGATACTTCTGGGAATTTTCATAGGGCCCAGGGCCCTTCATACCTGGCCTCTTTGTTAGTACAAAGAGCAGAAGTGTTAACATAGACCTTTAACATCCACGTTTTGCATTAAATTAGGAGGTAATCATTGCTATCATCTGAACATTTGTGTCCCTCCAAAATGTGCATGTTGAAATACTAATTCCCAAGGTGATAGCATCAGGTCGTGGGGCCTTTGGGAGGTGTTTAGGTCACAAGGTTGCATCACTTATGAATGGGATTAGTGCCCTTATGAAAGAGACCCCAGAGAGTTCCCTTGTCCCTTCCACCATGTGAGAGTACAGCAAAAAGGCATCATCAATGAGGTGGGAACACGTGACTCATCAGACATCAGATCTGCTGGCACCGTAATCTTAGACCACATGGAAGGGTCTGTGCCCTGCTCCTCACCCACCTCCAGAACAGTGAGAAGTAAATACTGGTTGTTCATAAGCCACCCAGTTTACGGTATTTTGTTATAGCAGCCCAAACAGACCAAGACTGAAAATTAGTATCAGGAGCAGGCTACGGCTGTAAGAAATAGCCAAAATATGGAAATGGCTTTGGAATTGCATAATGAGTAGAGGCTGAGGGGTTCTGAGGTGGCGGGCTGGAAAAAGCCTTTGTTGCTGTGATGGGACCTTGCATGGTGATTCTGGTGATGGCTCAGAGGAGGAAAGAGGAGAGCCGCAGAGAGAGCCTTGATCCTCTTGGAGAACAGCTAAGTAGTTGTGAACAGAATGTGGGTAGACACGGATGAGAAAGGCCATTCTGACGAGGTCTGAGATAAAATGAGGAATGTGTTATTGGACAATGAAGGAAAGGCCATCCTTGTTACAAGCAGCAAAGAACTTGGCTGAACTCATGCTTTGTGAAATGTAGAACTTGTGGGTGATGAAATGGGATATTTAGCTGAGGAAATCTCTGGGCAAAGTGTTGACAGAGTGGTCTGGTCCCTCCTGACTGCTTACAGTAAAATTTAAGAAGAGACAAATGTTTTACAGATGGAATGTCAATCAAAAGGGGAGGCCGGGCGCGGTGGCTCACAGCTGTAATCCCAGCACTTTGGGAGGCCCAGGCGGGCGGATCACGAGGTCAAGAGATCGAGGCCATCCTGGTCAACATGGTGAAACCCCGTCTCTACTGAAAATACAAAAATTAGCTGGGCATGGTGGTGCACACCTGTAGTTCCAGCTACTCGGGGGGCTGAGGCAGGAGAATTGCTTGAACCCGGGAGGCGGAGGTTGCAGTGAGCCAAGATCGCCGTTGCACTCCAGCCTGGGTAAAAAGAGTGAAACTCCACCTCAAAAAAAATAAAGGGGTGGGGGGAGCAGAGCTTTAAAAAGTTGAAAGATTTTCAGCCTATTCATACTGGAAAAAATGAGAAATTGTGCTGCTACTTTGGAAGAAAACAAGGGTGGGGCCAAGCCACCCTTTGATAAGGAGATGAGCGTGAATCAGTGCCATCACTGAAAGCCAGGTGCCATTCATCGTGACAGTGGGGGATTCTCCAGCCATCCAGGCAGGACCTGTGGTCCATGACATGATGAAGGGGTAAGGCCTAGGGCCTGGTGGGTGGGGGGGTTCAGAATAATTTCAAAGGCGGGCTCCTGCTGCCCAGTGCTGACCCACCTGCAGGGTCTGTGCCCTGCTCCTCACCCACCCCGGGTGGGCTCCCGCCGCCCAGTGCTGACCCACCTGGAGGGTCTGCGCCCTGCTCCTCACCCACCCCGGATGGGCTCCCGCTGCCCAGTGCTGACCCACCTGCAGGGTCTGTGCCCTGCTCCTCACCCATCCCAGGCGGGCTCCCACTGCCCAGTGCTGACCCACCTGGAGGGTCTACGCCCCGCTCCTCACCCACCCCAGGCGGGCTCCCCTAGGCCCCAGGCAGCATGCACTGCCCCTAGCAAAGAACGGTGGGAAATAAACATTGACTGTTGATAGCCCCCCAGCTTCCAGTATCTCATGACTGCAGCCCAAGGAGAGTAAGACGGCGGCCCTTAGCCTTGCATTGCCTTTTCCATACCCACGGCACCTAACTCTCTGATCCACGTGCCTTATAATAATTACAGCGACTGACTTCAAACTTCCCAAACTCCGGAGGGATTGTCCAGGCATTGCCTTCCCTCCCCCTTGAACTGCATTTCTGTTGGGGATTGCACTGTTTTTATGATGGACATGGCTTTTGTAGGACAGGGGCTGTGGGCACATCTCGACTGACTGTTTTGGGGTCTTCATGGACAGTCATCCAGTAGACAATTCAGCTCACAGGATCTCATTGTAAGGTCAGGTTTTTTGGTCCATATTTGGTACCAACTGTTTTAGTTTTGTTACCCCCAAGCAGGCTCTGAGAGAGAGACATGCACACAGAAACTTTCTTGGGGGTGCACAGGGAACAGCATCTGTGAGAAAGCAGAGGGCTGGAATTGTGCAGAGGAAGAGCTGAATGGAGGCGAAGTCACAGCAAACATTGTAAACCAACAGTGGACTCCTGAGCCCACGGCGGACTGAACGGAGCCCTCCTCTCAGACGAGGACGTTCCAAAGTAAATTTGAAAAATGACTTCAGGCTGTCATAGGAAGTGGGGTTACAGGTGCCTCATTAAACTCTCCTCTCTGGAATTCAGGCTCAGTGGACCAGCCCTAACATTAAAACAGAGACCTTCAGACTGACCCAAAAGACTCTCCGTAGCAATCAGATGCTAACAGGACAGAGAGAAGACCCTGAAAGAAAGCAGTCTTTTACCCCAAAATATATTTCTTCGACGTGCATTGAAATGGCCTGCAAAACTGTCCCTTGTGGGAAAGGCCCACGGAGAGAATCCCATTCCCTTCCAGGTCTTTTCCTGATCCAGGGGAGATTGAAGAGTCTGGCGTCTTCTAGGGTCTTGTGAGAGCATCTGCCCTGCGTTCTCTTGAAGCCTGTATCGGAAGGCTTCACCTGAATAAGAAGAGCCTCGGCTTCCTCAGCTATAGCATTTCTTTCTGCCAATTTCAACTCTCCAGGCAGAGCTTAGCAGTTCTAGTCAGCTGCCAACTAGGAAATCTCTGAATCCACCCGTGACCTGGAAGCCCCGCTCTGAGTCCTCTGCCATTCCGGGCCGAAGGATGCACGGCTTCAATGCGTTGACTGATGATGGCTCTGCCTGTGACTTCTGTCCCCTGAACTGTGTAGAAGCAAGCAGCTACCCAACCCCTTTGGGCGCACGTGCTCGGGACCTCCCGGGGCTGCCGTGCATTCTGGTCCTCACTTCGGGCTCAGAATCAGTCTCTTCTAATGTTGTACAGAATTGGACTCTTTCTTTATTGACAAGATAGTGTCAGATCCTGTGCAGGTGGCTGAGGGGCGTCCTTCAGTGAGGGCGGGGCTCTAAGGGAGGCCCCTGCACCCTGCAGGGCCCGGCCACTGGAAGGACGTGCTGGCAGGCGCAGAGTCTTGGGTGGGGACGCTCCTTTGCCAGCGGCAGCTTCTGGGAGGGACGCGGAGTGGCTGCGTCTGTGCTCAGCTGTGGGAGCAGCCTGGCTCTGGGGGAGCCCGAAGGCCGGACGTGTGAAAGCCTCTCCCAGGCTTTTTGGGTTGTAAAATCAAGGCAATGTCTAGAGTGGAAAAGAAGCTACAAAGAAGAAAAGGCCAAGTTCAGCCAAGCGAGGCGAGAGCGGGCTGCGGAGAGCAGGAAGGCGCTTTGTATGCCCCACACACCCGCGTGCTCCTCCGGGCACACCCGCGTGCTCCTCCAGGGGCGCTGGTGTCGGGAGAGGGGCCCCTCAGGGTCACGGGAGGAAAATCTCAACCCAGCCAAGGATTCAGGTTGCTCTTTAATACTTTTTGTTGTTAGACTGGACTTCATCAACTGCAATTCTGTGCGGAAAATGGGCTCGGCCGTGGGGTTTATTTGGGTAACACGTCTTACAAATTGGTCTTTTTTCTTAAGCTAGTTTGGAGTGGATTTCTGTTATTCGAAACCAAGAACGTGTCAATGAAAAGAGTTGAGCTCTGTAAAATATTGAAAGAGATTTATTCTGAGCCAAACGTGAAAACCATGACCCAGGACATAACCCCGGGGGGTCTGAGAGCTGGTGCCCCAGGCGGCACACGTGTCAGGGACACCGACGACAGTAAGCGGTACAGGTCACCTGTGCATCAGTTGGGTCTGGACGGGCAGGACGGCTCAAAGTGGAGCCTGCAGGTCAGAGACGGCCTCAGAGGTCTTCCGATTGGCCGTTGATGGAGGCTGCGCACCGAGGCTCACGTGTGCAATCCCAGCACTTAAGGAGGATCCTTGGAGCCGGGTTCAAGGCCTGCCTGGGCAACACAGCAAAACTTCACTCTCCAAAGAGGAAAGAAAAGGCAATTGGTTGAAAGAGCTAAGTTAGTATCTAAAGACCAGGAGTCAGTAGGAAGGAACGTGTTGGGGAAGGGCTTTGGAGACAAGATTTCATCCCGCCGAGTCTTATCAGACCTGGGAAGGTGAAGCCTGCAGAGCGGTTAGCAGACCTGGGAAGGTGCTTCTCAGACTCTTATTCTCTCCTAGATCAGGAAAACATCTAGAAAGAGAAGGGGACTCTAGGGAATGTGGACTTCCCACAAAAGGCAGCTTTGCGGGGCCATTTCGAAACCCGTCCCAGAAGATGGTTTGGGGTAAAGACTTCAGTTTCTCTCAGGGTCAGCGACGTGGCGTGTGAGGTGACACTAGTGTCAGGGTGGGTGGCGTCTTATTGCCTCCAGGAGTCTGAGCTGTCGGGCTTGGGGTCTCTGTTTTAATGCTGCCAGAACTCCAAAGGGAGGAGGTAAAATGAGGCACGTCCGAGCCCCCTGCCCGTCCGGCTCTGGACGAGCGTTTCAGGTCTTTGGAACGAAGGCCCAGGGCCGAGAGGACGGTCCGTTTTGTTGATTAGGGGTCTAGAATTCTTTTCCGTTGACAAGCGGCAACAGTGGCAGAGCTATTTCCCTGGCTTGGTGCAAAAAGGTGAAATAAGATGAATGAATAATTACTTATATTACCTATTTACTATTTATTGAATAAAAAGCACCCTAAAACATTGTGGGGAGATTAGTTTAACTTTTTACCCAGTAAAATGGACCAAAAACCGTGAAGACTCCGGCAAAAAAAAGCTTCAGTCTCGATGTGAGTGCTCCCGGGCGGGGCAGCCTCGCTCTTTCCTTCCGTGCAGACAGGAGACCAGTGAGGCGTGCTGGGGTGTCATGGGGTCGGCTTGGCTGTGTTTTTGGTCACACATTTCTTTCCTAGACAAAACACACACGCAGCCAGCACCGGAAAAGTGCGGAGTCCGCGGCCTGAGCGTCTGCCTGGGTCCCTGGCCGACCCGAACCTCCCCCCGCACACCACCGAGTAGCAGCAACGGGGGGTGAGTGCTGTTCCTAAAAGTCACCCTAAACAAGGGGCCCATTGGGGAAACATGTCTGTGCAGCCGCAAGTGAAAGAGTGACTCCTTTGCCAGGCTTCGATCCTGGGGCCTGCAGCCTGAAACCTGGGGCTGAGCAGGTGCGGGGGCTTAGCCTCGGGAAGACGCTGACCTCCAGGCTGGTATCACACCGTTTCTGCGGTGGACCTGTGAGCCCTGTGATCCCGCCCCTTCCATTAAAGTGAGGAAGAGAGTCTGTTCTTAGAGACCCTGGGGAATAAACCACCGTAAACGCGAGGAATAAAAGAAGATAGTGTAAACCAGATCATACTGCCAATCCTAACGGCTTCTTGTGATAAACAGGCAACTGTACGAGTA
>PVKP010036227.1:0-22628 GCA_004027715.1 Plecturocebus donacophilus | reverse complement strand
GAAGGAAGGAAGGAAGGAAGGAAGGAAGGAAGGAAGGAAGGAAGGAAGAAGGGAGGGAGGGAGGAAAGGAGGGAGGGGAAGGCAGGCCAGCCCAGGACCTGAGATCCTCAAGGATAGGTTGTTGATTTTTCAGTTCTCCAGAAACTCAGCTGGTCTCTTGCAGGTGGTTCCACAGCCCTCAAGAGGATTTTCCAGGGCACAGGGCATTTTGTCTGGTTTCTCTCCTTGCCCAGGCAGGAAAATCCAGGAATCTATTCACATATGATATAATTAGCTATGGCCACCCAAGGAAATACACAGAGTTGAGACCCAGAACTTTTGACCAACAGAGTTAATTTCTTATCTAGGAAACATGGTGCCACGTGTCAGACCTAAAGGGCCAGGCCTGAGAATAATGGATGGATGGGGTAGCCTTCTTACTGGTCTCTACCCTATGTCCATCCCTCTCCTTCTGCTACACACTGCCCTAGGCTACTCTTTCCCAAACAGACATTTGGTCACATCACACACACACACACATACACATTCTCTCTCTCTCTCTCTCTCTCTCTCTCTCTCTGTCTCTCAAACCCTTTTAGGGCTCCCCATTGCCCCTAGGTACACAGGGCCCCCATAATCTGAACCCAAAGGTATTCTCCAAAGCCTTCTCTCAACTGTCTCCAACCCATTCTTTACATCTCAGTTACCTCACATGGCTCGAATCCCTACAGTAACCAAGCGATTTATTTCCCCTGGGCCTTGCTTCACTATTCCCTCTTCCTGGAATGACTTCCTCCTTCCTTTTATCCCACATGGCCCTTACTCATTCTCTATGAGCAAGCCCAGACATCACCTTCTTCTGGCTTCCAGTCTAGATTAAGGATTCCCCTGTGTCTTACCTGTGCACCTTTAAGAGTAGTGGGCATCAGTGCTCAGGCATGTTTGATGAATGAAGAAATGAAGGATAACATCCAAGAGAGCTGAATTCAGGATAGATGTCTCTGTCAAGGAATGGGTTACGGCTAGTGGTTTGGAACAAAAACCACGATGGCAATTTGGGACAGCTTGTTTTTATGGGTTGCCAGCACATATCACAGGGGCTAGCATGCAGGGTGAGTGATCCAACTTAATCCTCTAGCCACTCTGTGCAGGAAGGGAGCTAGAATTTGTACCCGAATTTGAAAAGAAAGCTTTAGGTGCCTCTCTCTACCTGTGGCTATCCACTTCCTCCCACCCCTCCTGAATCTCTGGGCTGCTCCTCCCTGCGGAGACACACACATTCTCTCTATTTCCAGACCTCACTGATGATGACATGGAACCTGGACTATGCTCTTTCACCCTTCTCTCTCCTCTCCTGTTAACATGCTTGACTTGCTTGGCTATTCCGGGTCTTCCCCTGTTTAGCTTCTGGGACTCAACTCCTTCCCTTCTTTTATTTTTCACTAACTATAACAGTAATCATATCAAATAACTACACATGATACAGTATTGGTGAGCTGGGGTCCACCTTTTACCTATATCATGACACTGGATCCTCACAACATTGTTCTGATACTCAGAGAAGAAAAGAAACGTGTCTGATGACACATGAATAGTTTTAATTACCAACACTCCAACCTGGTTCCCCCTGGCTCCAAAACCCTAAGAAACTCCTCCTTTTATTCAAAAGAATCTTCTCCTCCAGGAGCATCCTCTTTCCCTGCCACTCACCATGAACTTCCAGCAGAAAAGAAAAAGCCACCTCTAATGTGTTATCTCTACCCCAGTCTTTTCCCTTTCTCAATAAATCCATTTAAGAGTGAAGCATTTGATGGACAGTTTAATAGAGCTCTCCTTAAACCTGGCCACATTAATGATTTCTGGCTGGCTAAATGTCAACTTCCGTAGCTCAATAGCTATTTTCCTTCTTCAACAATCAGTGTTTCACTTGGGGTTCTTTATTTGGCGGACAGGGTATAGTGCTTTAATGGGTCATCCCTAAGTCAGTGGACCTGAGGTTTAAGCTAGACTTCCTGTGTGACCTTGAGCAAGTCATTTAACCTCTCTAGACCTATAACTATAAAATGATGATAGTGATGTACAGACCTGCCTACATGTTATTAGAGAGTATTTCATTGTATCTGTAATGTTTTTTAATCTCCTTAAAGAAAGGGCCAGGGTATATACATTAGCATGTTAGCCACACTACGTTCTTACTTTTAGATCTAAAAATACAAATTTCCTCTTAAAAAAGTTTAGTTTGCCATAATAATGCCACTTGAATAATGCAAACATGTTCTGTCCACAAAACTTGTAGTGATCTATAATTTTTTGGAAACCTGCAATTTTGTTTTTCTTTGAGAGACCTTTTCATCTCTTCTTTGGCTAATGTAAACTAATATAAACTGAATTATCCCTTATCAGAAATGGAAAAATGAGGAGGTTTATCTACAGTGTATGGAGATTCTTCCATACACTGTATGCCATATACATTATCAGTCCTGCATTACAGAAAAAGAGATTGAGTCTTAGAGATGTTAAGTGATTTCCCCAAGATCACACAGCAAGCAAGTACCAGAGTTGGAACCCAACTCTGTGCTTTTAATCAGCAAAAAATTGTGACTCCAGACAGTTGGGCCATGAGTCTAGGGGAGATGAGGGCAATGTGACTTGGGGGACATCTGAGCAATAGGGGCAGCTTTGCTACGAGGTTGCAGAGTGAATTGGAATGGTTAAAGCTGTGGAATCTATGTAAAAACCCATAAGTAACAATCACTTCTATTTTTTTCAAAAACATTTTCTTACTTTTAAGTTCCCTGACTCTGGCCCAATTCCAAAGCCTCCGGTTATATGTTTAGATAATAAAAGTTGTCATCCTGAGTCCTGCTTGTGTGAAATCACTGCTGCAGCTCAGCCCAACGTCCTATGGGGAAAAGCCAGGGCAGAGAGTTTGGCATAAGAAGGATAGTCATTATTAGATAATGTCCCAAGACTCCCAACTTATCTTTTGATATGGTGACTCCTCACCTATTTGGGAATTAGGTAATCTCACAACCTCACCTGTTCACAACATGATCCAGATATTGTAGTGACACTACCTCCAAAGACAGAGATCCACACAAGGACTTAAATGCTTCATCCCATTAAATCCTCACAACCAATCTTTTTTTGCCAAAAAGGAAACAGAAGCTCAGAAAGCCTCAGTAACTTGCTTAAGGAAACACAGCTGGTAATTGGCAGAGCTGGTGCATCTACCCCAGATCCATGATCTTAATCACTGCATTAGATGGAAAACAAGGAAAGCAGCCACAGCTGCACAACCCAAAGAGATCATTACCAGCTCAGGTGTTTAAGGCCAAGGCAGGCACCTCCTACTCTTGCTTGGAGTGTCTTTACACTAACTTTGCTGCAGAAGTCTAACCTGCATCATCTTCTAGAATGCACAAGGCTTGCTGGAGGGTTCAGACCCAAGCACGATGAGAACTTAACAGAAAGAGCAGTCACAGGACTGGAGATGAGGAGACCTGGGTTTTCCTTCTGGCTGGTCCACTAACTCACAACACTTGGGTTTTCAGTAAGGAAGTGAAAAGTTTGACTAAGTGGTCTCTGAGGATGCTTTGGGCTACAGAAGATATAAGGAAAAATAAAATAAGACACAATCCTTGTTTTTGAGGAACATACAGTCTCCTAAAGGAAACAGATGAAGTATACAACTATAAAACAAGACAGACAAAAATTAGTGTTTTGTAGAGGAAGAGGTGGGGTGTTTATCATGGGAGCCAAGAATGTAAGAATTCATTCCAAACTAAAATAGATCATAGCGCAGTTTCTATTGCAAGAACAGTGTGTGTTCTTTTATTTTTTAAATGCTGAATGATAGTCATTACTCTCAGATTAATGGTGTAGGATAGACTAGACAATTGGATAGACAATTTTGTTAAGTGCAAAGTGCTTAATACCTCAGTTATATAGACAATTCATCTATCCAGAAAGTCTCCTTCCTGGCCCTTTCCAGGCAGTCCAGGTTTATAGCCCAATAGCTCAATGTTCCTACAAAAGGGGCTTGTACTAAGTAATGGCTCTGGCTTGTTCTGTTATAGAAGCCAATTTATTTTATCCTTGTGAAATAAAATCCAGTTGTCTTTGATTCCCTATTCTGAATCACATCTAATTTGATTCTTTATTGGAATTGGTTTTTTTTTTTTTTTTGTCTGATGTTTTATGAATGGCCCAGAACCAATATAGAAGTGAGTTAATGTAATTGGAAGGGGCTTCTGAAACTAAATGAAAATCCAAGAGCCCTTGGAGAACTGGGGGACCGTAAGGTTTTACTCCTGTCCCAACAGGGAATCAGACAGAGACTAAAGACACTGCCCCTATATCTTGAAACACTCGCTGTAATCTGTAATCTGTAATCCTGACCCAACATCTCAGGACACACTGAAAATTTTTGTTCTATTTTTTGCCAAGGTTTCATATCCTGTGCCCTCTGGCTGGCAGACACATCCAATCCATCTGCTCCACCCCACGGCCCTCAAAATTGTACTGATAATTCATAATTATTTTCTACTGATATGTCACTCTCTCCAGAGTGTCTTCCCTGATGCGCCTAAGTCTGGGTGAGGCGCTCCTCTGGTCCATCAGCACATCTATAGCCTGATCAACCTACTGTCTGTTTCTCTGTCTCCCTCGGTAGACTCTACGTCCCCTGATGGCAGGGATGACTGCTGCCTCGTTCACTCACACTCTGCCACTTACAGCTATGTGACCTCAAGAAAGTCATTTAATCTCTCCACATCTGTTTCCTCATCTGTAAACTTGGGATAATAACATAGGAACTTAGAATGAATTAAATATTAATACACACATGCAAAAAGCTCATCACTGAGCTGGCACACCGCAAGTAGACAAATGCCAGCTCCTGTCATTACTTGCCATTGTTTAGCCAACGCTCATCACCATGCTTGTTACAGAATTCTCACTTCATATATATTTTCAGCGAAGAATTAATAAATGTTGTGCTCTACCATATACGCTGTCCATCTTATACCAGATAGGACCTCAGAAATCAGCTGGTATGTTTCCTTTTGCATTTACTTTGAATTTAATTTTACTTTCAAACTCTGGAAGGTACACAGGTTCATAAAAATGAAAGAGGCTTGCGCCCCTGCTTACCTTAAATGGAATCACCCAGTCTTAAAATGTTCTTGTACAGGGGGAAATGTCAAAGCCCAGAGAAGGGAGGTGACTTCCCCAAACACAGATGGTCAGGGTATGGGGAAAGGGTTAAATGAAATAATGCACAGGAAGCTGTTAGCACGAAGCTGTTGCTCCTGCAGTGAGACTGGACACTTGCTGGCTATCACCTTTCTTGAAGCATCCCACTCTCCCATCCCCTCTGCTAGGTGGCCCCAGGAAGCATTAGGTACCTCATCCTTTGAAACCCACAGTCCTTTCCATTCCTTTCTCTTTGACACTTGTAGGAATGTGGGAACAGATCCAGGTTAGACACATAATAGAAACATGGTGACATTTCGGGGCTTAGCTTGTGCTCAACCTTGCCTTGGACAAGTAAGTGCATTTGATTTCTTTTGGTCAGAGAGTGGAAAAGCCTTACCTTTGGATATCCTCAAATTAGAGAAAACTCAGGCCTGCAATCACATACAACAACTGATAATGGGGACTGCAAGGCTGCTACATACGACATTCTCTGTGTGCTCGGCACCCCCTCCATCTCCCTAACACCATCTCCATCCTCATGCTGCAGGTGAGGGAATGGAAAGCTGGGTGGTTGCAGGCTTTGACTGCAGCTGCCTGGCTTCTGAGGGCTTAAACCCACATGGGTGGGTCTAGGTCAGAGTTCACAGGGTCATGCTCAGCTGCTGCTTGCAGGGTTGCCCCCTCATTCCCCTTCCTTCCAGGACTTTAGGAATCCCAGGCCCCCAGGCCTCCTTGATTTCAGACTTTGTGTCTCATTACGACTTTGTGATCTGAATCTCTGATGTAAAATTTATATTTTTTCATCTTTATTCTTGACCCTAAACATAATAATTATTGTTCTAATTTCTTGTAATAACAGACTGCTGGGAAGCGGGAAAGGACCTAGCAGTTACCCTAGTCAATTCTACCCTTACTCAACGAGCATGGTTCATACCCTGGTTATACATCAAGATCTGCTGGGTGTTTTTAAAAATACAGATGTGTGGGCTCCATCCCTGACTCCCCCCACCAAACTAAATCAGAAATTTGCTGCGGTCAGGGTCACAAATCTCTATTTCTAAAAATCTCCTGTGCCTCCAAAGGGCAAGAGTTCTCTACTCCAAGGAGCAGAGTCAGCCCTCAGAGTAAGATATCCTTGGACTCAGTGTTACTTCTCTGTTTATCAGTCCTGTGACCTTGAGGGAAGTGTGTGACCTTCCAAGTAGCCATTTCCAAATCTATAAAATGAGAAGAAAAAAATATTGGCTTGTAGAGATTTTAGAAAACCTAACTTCCCTTAAGCTGGCAGAGCACAGGACATACAATAGACATTCAGTAAATCCAAGTCCCCTTCCCCTCCTACAGTAATTGTATTAGTACAGGCTACTTGGTTTTTCACTCATAGAAGTCAAGCTAAACAGATCGAAAACTAGTAGACTGATGTTAAAGTGAGAGCTTTAGGTGCAAGTCCTGGCTTCTCTTCTTAATGCCTTTATGAACTTGGGTAAGTTTCTGAGCCTCAGTTTCCTTATCTGTGAAACGAGACTAATGTCACATAGCCCAGAGGGCCCCAGGACACATTAAAAGAGACTGGGTGTATAGGGTATTTAGCACAGAATCTTGTCCATAAAAAGTGCTAAGTAAATGGAAACTAAAACAGACAGCATTCACATCCATTTCTGTTGCCTGCATTTTATACTTCAGTAAAATCAAACCAACCACTTCCATTGACTCGGACCACGAGTGTTTAGAGACTAGACCAGAATTTCAAGGACTTGCAGTCTTCCAGGTGCCAAGTTAACAGATTTTTGTTTTTAAACTATAGGGATTTAGGACTTAATCCACAGGAAATGGGTTTGGCAAGGCACCATAAGAACCAACACAACTTCTAACCCAATTTCTGTCCAGGCCTTTATTCACTGATGCAAAATTAATTTAACAGTCATCTCTGGCTGGGGCAGCTCCAGAAAAAAGGGTGGTCAGTTCCAAAGCGAAAGATAGAGGGAATGAGCATATTAGACAAAAGTATCAAGATCCAAAAAGATCGGAGCAGGTCTGAGAGACGAGCCAAATCTAACAGGGGGGAATTTAACAGGGACAGATGCACAATAAATGCTGCTTTGGGACAATGGTAAATCCTGTTTCTAGGTCCTGAAAACCAGGCCCATAAATGCGGGGCAGGGGAATTATGGCATTACTGGCTTCAATGCTCAGTCAGCCAATGACTGTCAGATCATCATGTCCCAGTTACTGTGGAGTCATGGTTGAAATTTGAACTGCGGGGCCAGCCTGCTTTCACCACTTACCAATAAAATTATTTAACTCTCTGTGCCTCTGTGTTCTCATCCTGAAAGTAGGGATATAACTGTTTCTAACTTACAGTATTGCTGAAAGAATTAAATGATATAATGCATGGGTCTGGTCCTAGAGATGCAAAGAATAAAGCAATCCCTCATTAAGGAAGGCACAGTCTAGCAGGAGATACTGACACATAAGCTAACAGGTGCTATTCAGTGTGCTGAGTCTTCACCCAAGATGTCATAAAGCAGAGGTTGGCAAATTACAGCCCACTGACCAAATCCAGCCCATTACCTGTCTTTATAAATAAAGTTTTATTGGAGCACAGCCACACTCATTCATTTACATACTGTCTATAGCCGCTTTCACACTACAAAGGTAGACTTGTGTTGTTGTAACAAGACCTTATAGCCCACAATGCCTAAGTGTTTATCACCTGGCTCCTTATAGAAAAATTTTGCCAATCTCAGGTATAGAAGAAGTAGTTAACTCTGCTTTAGATGCCAAGAAATGAGACAATTTTTGATCTTCTAATATGTTTCGAGTTCTCTAAATGAGTAAACATGGCTGGAGGGTAAGGGGATTGATTGGGAAGATGTTGGTCAAAGGATACAAAATTTCAGTCAGACAAGAGGAATATGTTTGAGATCTATTACACCATAGCAAATATTGTTAATAACAATGTATTATAGTCTTAAAAATCACTCAGAATAGATTTTAAGTGGTCT
The DNA here is from genome assembly GCA_004027715.1 of Plecturocebus donacophilus. Taxonomy (NCBI): domain Eukaryota; kingdom Metazoa; phylum Chordata; class Mammalia; order Primates; family Pitheciidae; genus Plecturocebus; species Plecturocebus donacophilus. The sequence continues at coordinate 14,445 of PVKP010036227.1, read as the reverse complement.
CACCACAAAAAAATGTTAAGTATGTGAGGTAATACATATGATAATTAGATCGATTTAGCTATTCTACAATGTATACATATTTCAAAACACCATGTACAGGATACACATATGTACATGATAAATACATACAATTTTTATGTGTAGATTTAAAATCAATCAATTAAATAAGTAAACACATATTAATGAATTTGAGGTTCTATAAGGCTTGATGACTGGCTCAAAGTCACAGATAAGTGTTAGGAGCAAAATTCAACCCTGGACTCCAGACTGCACACTCTTTTCACTGTCCCAGGAGAATTAAAGTAATCAGGCTACTTATGAAGGGTATTGAAGGGTGAATAGAAGTCTCCCAGGTAGAGATGATGTCTAAAGAATGAAGGAGGTATCCAAAATAGTTAAATGAGCAACAGCAAAGTGTCCAAGATGTGAACATATTTTTAATATGCAAATCGCTGGGTGTGAAGAGATTCTAGAATATGACAGCTGGGGAGGGAGATGGGAAAGAAGAAAGAGTCCCCAGGGTGGGCGATGATTGAGGGAAAGCAAAGAACTGTCCACTTGCTGTCAATGATCCCTGGCGAGGTCTCAGGAACAGCACTCCCACAAAAATGGATTGGTGAACAATATGCCCCATCACAGACAGTCTGACATCAAGGAGCCTAGTTATTTCATTGTGCAGATGGCAAAACAGAGGCCCGGAGAAAGAGGAAACCTTGCCTAAGGCCACACTGCACATCAGTAATAGAGAATCCAGGGTCGCAAGACTGAGTCCAGAGATCTTTGCCATCACAGCCACGGACCGGGTGAATTCTGCCAGCAGGCGGCGCTGTGGCCAGCGCGCCTACGGACTGGGATCCTTCTGCATCTGCAGACAGTTGATGAAGGTCTTCAGTTTCCCTGGGACTGATTAGGTTCAATCGAATTATCCATCTTGTGCCATGGCATCCCAGACCCATTTCTGCGGGGTCACCACGCTGTTTAGGATGAGCGATGCCGGCTGGAGGCCCGCCAATGCACCTGTGGTATTTTGATAACTTCACATATTGCCAACTTCTTATATTTAATATACAACTTACAAGCAGGGCAAAGTTTAACTCACTCTAATCAACTGTAAAATGAACCAGGGACTTGCTGTTCCCTTCTGAAGACCTGCGTCTGCATCGGGCTCATCATTAATGGTCGTGGAGCTCTCTGCTTGCCGAGATTGGTTATTAATGAGGGCTGGAATTACGGATTTCAATTAAGTACTTTGCACTGGTCCTGAAATGCAGTGGGATCCACTCTGGGGAAATATAAATGCTGAGATGAAATACAATCCTGCCTCCCCACCCCCTGTATCCCCCGGTACCATCTTCTCAGCTCCATCTCTGTCTATAAATCCGTGGCAGCACCCTGCAGGGAAAAGAGGATGGGCATTGGGTCCGAGCCTGGACCACAACTTCTGTAGCCTTTCCCTGCAGTCTAGCCTTCCTCAACTGCAACTTGAGTTTATGGAGGGCTCAGTATGTGTCAGGAGCTGGTAGTATAAACACAGGTTTATTTGTAAGAATGGCTATAAAGGTCAACGTTGCTTAGTAGACATTGATTAAGCACCTACTATGTGCAAGGCATTGTTCTTAAACTGATACCTAGAAAATTCTCTTGGAAAATACTTTGAAATCCAACAGAATTGAGTTTAACTTCTTATTCTGCCCTGTTCAAACCATGAGGCCTTGGCCAAGTTTCTTAGCCTCTCTGACACTCAGTTTTTCCCCCTCTAAAGTGGGAATAATAGCATTTTCATTACATGATTCTAAAGATTAACTATGACAGTGTGAGTGAGGCACCTGGCTTTTCCTGAATGCTCTTTCTTAGACCCGTGGGAGGTTATTCACAACAAGGAGGCAGTTCTTTGCTTGACTTCAACTATTGCCCCTCCTCTGGAGTCTTTCTTGCATCTTAGCATCTGTCTCCCCTGCTGCTATAAGCATGTAATAAAAAGCCATTCCTATTATTGCCCATCTCCAGATCTTTACTGATCATCTACCAGCTCCTCAGACATAAACTAGGTATGTTGGGAAAATGCCTCATCACGTGATTAGATAAGAATCTGTTCCCAGGCAATTTAAACTCTAGTTTCAAAAGCAGGAATAACACAAGTTGAGAAAAATTCTGTATCTGTATCTACTTAAGATGGTTTGTGCCTGGTGGAGAGAAGGGGAGGAGTGGCTAACACAGGCTGGGAAACTCAGGACACTGATCTGGATAGAAGGGCGTAGCGGGTGACCATAAGGCAGGGCTCCTGGGCCACGAGGCCGGGTGTTGTGCAGGACAAGGGAGGTTATTCTTGATTGGCTTGCAGGATACCCGCAGGAAAACCATGGGGGCTGTAGCATCATCTGTGGTGTGGCAAAGAAAGCTCTGAATACTCCCAGCTCTGCTGTGTCACTTGAGCGAGTCCCTCTTCATGTGGGGTCTCAGTTTCTCCATCTACAAAATGGGGAGAATTAAGCCAACTTCCTTGTGGGCTTATTGTGAGGATTACATGAAATATGGAGTGTGAAAATGTTTTGAAAACTCTCAAACCTGTGAGCACATGGAGAAGCAGAGAAGCATCCAGGAGTCAAGATGAAACCTGACAAGGCAGTGAACACACACACAGTCAGTGACGTGAGATCTTCTGCCTCGGGTGTGTGACCCCAAGAACATTCACGTTGGTCCTGGCTGCTGGCTGCAGCTTCAGACCCTGGCTACCTCCTCTAGGGCTAGGCAGCATTTGGATCCCTGCTCACAGCCTCAGGCTGCTTCATATTCCAGACGTGCCACTTCCTCCCTCACGCTGTGATGAAGAAAACCTCAAACAGATTTCCCATTAACTCACGACAGCCTTGCTGCCTGGAAAGCAAAGCCTCCTGCTAGTCCTTAGCACTTTTCCCAGGAGAGTATTGGAGAAGGCAGGTGTGGGAGACAAGGGCTCGCAGAAAGAGCACAATGTCAGCTCAGTTGTCATACTTGGAGGGGACAAACAGACAAGACCAAAAACCCAAGAAGAAAAACAGGAGGCAGCATGATTCTCCTGTGCCAATTAAGTGCTGTGCCACCTTAATATAACGACTTAAGCTCTCTGAGCCTCAGATCCTAAAAAAACAAATTGTGCAAGAATACACTTCAAAAAAAAGTAAAAGCCATTGGCCATTTTTCTCCTGTTTTAACATTTACAACTCACACACAGAGAAGAATCTTGAAGTTATTAAAACTCATCTATGTCTATTCTCATAATCAATCTTCATAGCAAACGTCAGGGGAAAATAACAGAAGTTCATTTGCACACTTTAGAGATTAGAAAATCCAGGCTCAGAGAGACAGTCCCCGTCTTAAGTAGGATAACTGGGTCACCTGACATCTCAGCCCCATATTCCTCAACATCTTTGCCTCTCTCCTCCAAAAGGAGACTTTCTTGACGATAACATGCATAATGGTATGAACAACACTTAATTTGCAGCACAAAGACTGAGATTCTTCCCCCCATGCCCCGCCCACCAACCACACAGACAAAGTCTAGCTCTGTTGCCCAGGCTGGAGTGCAGTGGCACAATTTTGATTCACTGCAATCACTGCCACCCAGGTTCAAGCAATTCTCCTGCCTCATCCTCCCAAATAGCTGGGATTACAGGTGTGCACCACCACACCCAGCTAATTTTTTTGTATTTTTAGTAGAGACAGGGTTTCACCATGTTGGCCAGGCTAGTCTCGAACTACAGACCTCATGATCTGCCCGTCTCAGCCTCCCAAAGTGCTGGGATTATAGGCATGAGCCACTGCGCCCAGCAAGGCTGAGATTCTTAGAGGTCAATCATGCCCCCGCCTCCACACCACCTCAGGTAAAATACCTGGAAACTTAGAGAAATCTCAGCTACCAGGCTGATGACTTTCATGCTAGGAGGATACATTGTTATTGGACATCTCTTTGGAATTGCTCTTCCTGGTTTCTTTCGTGGGCAAAGAATTTGGGATTACTTTTTATTGATAATGCAGAAAGTGGGCTTGTGAGAAAATGAAAAGTCTGTGCACTTGCTCAGGGCCAAATGGATTGAGCCTGATTTTGAAAATGCTTAGGTTCCCTTTACTAGGATGGGAGAAGAGCAAGAAAAAGAAGGAAGATTCACACCTCTTTCATACCATCAGTGCCATAGCTGTTGTGGGTAGAACTGTGTTCCCAGAAAAGATATGTTGAAGTCCTAACCCCTGATATTTGTGAATGTGATCATATTTGGAACCAGAATGTCTGCAAATGCAATCAAGCTAAGTAAGAAGAGGTCATAGTGGAGTAGGGTAGGCTCCACTCCATTGACTGGTGTCCTTATAAAAAGAGAAAAATTTCATCACAGAGATATGCATAGAAAGAATGGTGATGGGGGCAGAGATTATAGCAACGTGTTTCAAACCAAGGAACACCAAGTATTGCCAGCAACCACCAAAGCTAGAAAGATGCAAGGAAAGCTTGTCCCCTAGAGCCCTCAGGAGGAGCATGGCCCCACAGACATCTTGATTTTGGACTTCTAACCTTCAGAACTATGAGAATTAATTTCTGTTGTTTTGAGCCACCCCGTTTGTACTTTATTATAGCAGCCCCAGGAAACTAATGCAATAGCACTAGCAGAACAGAAAATGAGTAGCACATGTTATAATCACCAGAATCCACATCCCCGTGAAACTCTAACCCTCCTGACTGGCAAAGCCTTTGTAGGTTTTATTGCCATGTGGTCTAGCCATGTCTTAGAAATCATACCAAGGCTCACCTCAGTCCATTGTAGAAAAAGTTCACATAAATATTGTATAAGTATTAATTTTAGTGACTTCTAAATCTCTTCCTGATTAGTGATTTCTAAATCTCTTCCCGATTTTTCCACCTTTCCACCTTCCAAAAAACTATCTCAACCACCCGCATTCATCCAATCATCCACCCATATGTTAATCATATATTAATATAATATGCCCTACACAGCAGGACACAAAAGTGAAGGCGAGAACAAATCCTGTTATTATATGAAGCTTAGATTCTTAGCAGCGGAAGCTATGGGAAGAAACATAAAACAAACATGTAATCTGATGAAGAAACAAGGTAAGTCCAAATATTGAAAAGTGCTACCTATTAAGCAAAACCAGGTAAGAGGACAAGAAAAAACAGGGGTGGGGAGTGTACTTTGGATTGGATGGTCATAAAAAGCTATGCTGAAGAGAGTCTTTGAGATAGGTGGACAGAACCTTACTTATATTTCTAAAAGTCAGCGGACGTTATTACTCATGAGGCTCTCCATTCTGTGAGGACTGATATTCCCAATATCTTATGTCTTGACCCCACTTTCCTCTACCTTTCCACTGGCCCGAACATTAAAAAGAATCCTGAATTCTAGATTTTATATTCCTTAGAGTCAAATATAAACCACCACTCCCCTTCTCTTCCGATATGCTACACTGTTTATAGGCAGGTGACTATATAATTTGTCATTCAAACTGGAACACTTTTGAGAGGGGGAGGGGCATTCTGGATCATTACACAGGACAATAGGCATAAACCAGGATGGTCCCAGATGAGCCAGAATGCAAAGTGACCCAATTTACAGGCTGTAACTAGCTCTAAGATGTAAACTCAGTTATTTAACACAAGTGCTGTATCCCAGATCAATTAGCTAAGATGGAGAGGATGGAAGAAAGGTAGACATGCAAATAGCTGTCCAATCAAAGTTGCTCAGCCGTAAAGGAAAGGTCTTTGCTTTCCTCCAGATTCACGGCATTCCTGTTACTACTAAAGTTCCTTAGGATGGGTCATGATACATCAAAGAAGCCAGCATGTCCCTCTTGGCCTTCTTAATCCTTGGAAAATTAGAGCTTATGGCAGAGACTGCTAGAGGGCCCTCAATATCCATGCTCCCCTTGTTTCATAGCAATAGAATCTAGCTGCCCAGAATAGGGTATATTCTCCAGCTTCCCTTGCATCTAGGTGTGGCTATGTGGCTTAATTCTAGTGAATGGATGCAAACACGGATGTTGAGTGGAAACTTTCACAAACCTCTCTGAAGATGTAGTTGTTTGTTGGGTATCCTTTGTCCTTTCCTCCCTGCCTTCCTCCATTACTCTGTGACAAACATGGATATGATGGCTAGAGCCTCTCCTTGGACCTTGAAGTGAAAGGGCACATCATAGAGATGGTGGCACACGACCAATGGTATGAGCACCACTTGATTGGCAATTAGGGGTTGAGATTCTTAGATGTCAATCTAATCATTCCTTGCCTCCACACCACCTCAAGTAAAAGATCTGGAAACTTGGAAAGATCTCAGCTACCAGGCTGATGACTTTAATGCTGAGAGGATGACACTTTGTTATTGGATATCTCTTTAGAATTGCTCTTCCTGGTTTCTTTCACGGGCAAAGAGTCCAGCCCCTACCAGCCTTGGACTGTCATGTGAATAAGAATTAAGCTTCCACCCCATTTAAGCTACTCTGTAAGCACTCTCAGCTGTGCCTAGCCATAACTGAGACCAAGTTCCTCTAACTCCTGACATCAACTTTACAGGGTGGGAGAACTGAGTCCCAGAATGGAGATCTCCAAAATTGGTAATGAAAATAGGAAAATTAAATTGAAAAATAAATTAAAATGTAGGACGCTTCCCAAATTCTAACTTTCACTATATTCCTCTCCTGTTGAATAAACTTTTCTTGAACACGAACACTGTGTCGGGCAGTAAACAGGTACTGAGTAAACAGAGCTGAGTAGATCAGGTTGCTCTTGTCAGGAGCTCATGATCAAGAGAACAAATAGTAAAATTACAGTCTGAGAAGTGTTACACACACACACACACACATGCACATGCACACACAAGGTAATGTAGGAACACAAAAGAGGGAGGAGTGTCTAACCGCTCTCAGGAAAGAATTCACAAGGGAGGCAACATTGGGGCGAAATCATAAAGAAAGAATAGGAGTTTTCCAATTGTAGAAGGAGAAATGGCATTTTAGGCAAAAGCATGGGGGCCAAAGAGGACATGGAACACGTGATAGGCATCATAATGTCCCCCTAGAGATGTCCAAGTCCTAATTACCAGAAGCTGTGAATATATTGCCTTCCATGGCAAAAGGGGATTAAGGTTGCAGATGGAATCAGGGTTGCTAATCAGCTGGCCCTGAAATAGGGAGATTAGCCTCAATTATTCTGGGGGGGTCCTAATATCTAATCACAAGTCTCCTTAAAGCAAAGGAGGGGGGCAGGAGAGGCAGAGTGATACAATGTAAGAGGCTCCATCGGCAGTTGCTGGTTTTGAGGATGGAAGGGCAAGGCCATGAGCAGAGGAAAGTGGGTAGCCTCGAGGAGCTTCAAATAAGATGAGAAAGCAGGTTTTCCCCACAGCCTCCAGAAAGGAAAGCAGCCCTACTGACACCCTGACTTCAGTGCAGTGAGACCCATTTCAGACTTCTGACCTTCGAAACTGTAAGGTAATAATTTGTGTTATGAAAAAATAAATTTGTGTTTCAAGCCACTAAGTTTGCAGCAATTTGTTACAGTGGCAATAAGAAACTAATACAAAGGTGAAAGTTGATCATGGTTGAAGAATAGATAAAGTGTATGATTAGAAAGTAGGTAGCAGATATGGGCGGGAGGTCAATGACCATAGAGGCTTAAATTTCAAGGCAGAGATTTTGAAATGCATGGGCAATGGGAAACTGCCGAAGGATTCTAAGAAATGAGTGATGCGGTCAGATTTGTATCACAAAGAGGTCACCAACTGGTGCAGAGGAGGAACTGGAAGAGTGAGCCAGAAGGCAGAGAGATCCCTGGAGAGGAGGTTGCAGTGGTCCTGGAGAGCTCCCCCGTGGTGAGCTGGGGCCACAGGGGGGCTGCCTCCTCTGAGCCCTCAGGACCCATGGGACCTCTGCACCGCAGCACTGGCAGCCAGGGGCCATGTTATACCCCCCACTCCCTTCCTAGTGTCCTTGTGGAGGCAGCCTCTGCAGTGAAAAGCTGGACTAGGAGAGAGGTGCGCTTGAGACCTGCTCCATCATTTACTGACTCCGGGGCCTGAACCAAGTCACCTCACCTCTCCGTGCCTCCGTTTCCTCATTTGCAAAGCAGCGATGACAATCCGTCTTTCAGGGTGCTTGTCTGGCATGACACTTCCCAAGCCTCTCCATGGTTCCTATGAATGCTTGCATCATCCCCAAATGCTCCCTGCTAAGCAGAAGTATTCTCCCCATGCTTTTAAGACTCCCACGTTGGTTTCAGAAGGAAGCAACCCAGCTGCAGACTTGGCCCTGGACGCTCTCTGGAGCAGTGCAGTCTCCGGGCCGGTGTCCTGCACTATTGCTCAGAGGGCCGGGCGCCATCTAGAGGGCAACAGCGGCAACAGCCGGAAGGGAAGGAAAGCCGCAGTGATTCCCAAACATCACCAAAGGGGATGCGGGGAAGCCTGCTTCTGGCTCTGTGGGTGGATTCTATAATAAAATGAAGTGTGAGATCATAGAATCTTTTAATTCTTGCATGTGGAAATTATGAAATTATAGAAAAATTAACTCTCTAAGCTATGGGGGGTGGAGTCTTAGAATTGCGCAGTCTTTGACTTTTAGATATACAGAATGTGGTATTTCTAGTGTCTTTAGTTCTTACACTCCTGGGGTGCCCCTGGCCTCAATAGAGTACAAATTCAAACTTTTAACACTGACACCCGGACCTCAGTCTCCAATACCTCACCTGCTTGACCCCAGCTCCGCCTCTTCTGACCAGTCACCCCCAGAAACCTCCAAGGGTGGCCCACCACCAGCTTCTATTGCCAGAACAAAAGTCCCTTGATGTCAAGGAATGTGCCCTTCACCTCCTATCACCAGCACAGAGCCAGGCTCACAGTGGGGCAAGAAGGCAGCATGATGCGGAAGTCCTCAGCAGCGGAAGCCTAGGTTCAGATCCCAGCTCCACCACTGGCTAGCTGGATCCATAATTTAACTTCTCTGGGCCTTTTGTTACTGATCGGTAAAATTGGAAATACCATAGTACCCACCTCCCAAGGATATGGTGAGGCTAAATTAACATAATCTATAGAAAGCACTGAGACAGATTTCTGATACATGATAAATGCTCGATAAATGTTAATGATTAATTATCATTAAAGTTGGGTTGAACTCCCTGGGCAAGGTGGCAGCAAGGTGCCGTCGTTCAGAGAGACCTGAGCAAACAGGGAGGGAAGTGAACAAGCAGGAAGAGAGGACCATTGGATATTGAGCACCCGTGTGTGACAAGTGCATCCTAGGTGCCTTGCATGTGACTTATTAACTTCTGAAGGTGGGGCTTACACTGTCTGCCAGCAGCTCAGGGCCCTGCTCTCGGATATGCTCAGGCACTTTCCCTTCTTCCTTTCTCTGTCATCTTCTGCCTCTCCATAGAACTTTCTCCCATCCCTCCAGGCTCTGGGAGTTGAGGGATTATCTCATCTCTCATTAACATAAAGGGAGTTAATGTCCAGCAATTAGCTAAAGCAAAGATAAAGAAAGCTTTCAATTCCTGTGCTGATTCCAATTAGTCTTGGCTGCCTGGAGTTCTGATCCGAGGTTATCCATGGCCATGTTGGTGTCCATGTGTAAGAGTGCTGAAATAAATTGGTGAGGTCTGCCTTGAGATTGGTGGAAGAGGTAGCAGTACATGTGCCTCATACCTACCAGACCTCTTTGTGAAGAAGTGGGAAGATAAACAAGGTGTTACCACTTACTATATCACAAGTGTTTTAGTTTTATCCATTAATCACATTTAATCTTCATAACAATGTTATGAAGTAGGTGCAGTTATCCTTATTATATAGATAAGGCAACTGAGGAACTAAGAGGTCACTGAAGAACTCATGTGAGTAAATCAAAAGTGTCTGCATTTTAAAGAAAATATTAAATGGCTTTATTCAAAGATATGGGGAAATTTTAGGCATCCTAGCCAGTTGGTGAAAAGAAATGTTGATTCAGAAAGTGTTTTCAATGCCCTGTAGATCACAAGGCATATAATGTTATCTCAGTCCCTTACCTACCTTTGCTGTGAATGATTAGACAATAGGGGGGAAAAAGCAATATGTGAAAATGCAGATGAATCTCTTTAAGAGTATACACACAGTACGGAAGCCCAGAACTCACACTGCTCAGGTTCAGGGCTGAACCTTCATTGAGCAAAAGGATCTCTCTATAGACCAGGTTTTGAAGACATTTGCAGAAGGACCAACTTTGCAGGACAGAGGCCAGTGGGAAAGCACCATGTTGGTAGACATGGGACCTGGATTCCAACCTTCTCTACCAGGAACAAGTTCCTCCCCTTCTTGGCTTCTCTATCTCCATCCAAACCATGAAGAGGTTAAATAAGAAGTATTGATCTCAGTATGGGTAACTCTATCTCTAAAGAATGGCTTGGATAGTTCCAGGCAGTTTTGGTTGTCACAATAGATGGAAGGGATTCCACTGGCATTTGGATGCTAGACAGCCTGCAGCACAAGGGAAGACCCATTCAGTGAAGAACTCAACCACACCCCACTCAATTGTGGGATGTTTCACCCAACATATCCATGAAAAATCTATGTTGTAATTATCTGGGTCCAGCTTCTAGTTCCATTTCACATACAGAGAAAGTATACTTGCATGATTATAATATACATGTATATACACTGAATTATCCTGGATGCAGGTACCATGCAAATCAAGGAGAAATTGTGCTTTGTTTGTTCAGATAGCTATTGTTTCAGAAAATCACAACTCTAAAGGCCATGCTGTTCACATATTGAGTGGCCAATTCCACACATCCATTTCAGTAACTATCAAGCAATCATCTGTCTACTATTATGTCTTCCAGTCTAGTCACATCCACTCATTCACTTATCAACATACATATTATTTTATTATAAATTACTTTGCTTTTTATTTTTCATTGACTTTGCAGTTTGGGCATTATATAGATTTTTTAAATGAGATGTCTAGGTGGGTTATATAATTTATGAATCCCATTTCAGTATAATAAAGGTAGCATCACAAAATATTAGTCTGGAAGGGTTGAGAATTACTAGGTCACATGACCCTTGGATTCCTTCCAGCCCAGGCAAAGCAGAGTTATTATGCAAAGAGAGACATGCCAGAATCACGTGCTGCACATTACAGGTAGCAAATGAGGGTAAATTATCTTGTTTTCTATAAATGGTCCTCACCCACTAAATATCCCTTAGCCATGCCAGAATGTACAGTAATCTGTACCACTGAATGCATCCTGTCTAATCTCCAAAAAAATAAAATTGCCTGGAACTGAGTGTGGGCACATTTGGCTCAAGAATGCCACGGCTTCACTAGGTTGGAGCTGAGCATGTGCGCTTCTAAAATTTATAGTGTGATTGATTTCTTTATAAGCCATTCAGGCCTTATTATTTATTAATCCACCTGTCAAGGTTAATTTAAACTACTTCTCAATAAGGCAGTTTGACAACACCTTTGTTTACCGGATTGACAGCCCTGGTGAATAAAGAGATGGCACGGCGATTCCTCTACCCTGAACAGATACCTCTGGGAAGGAACCTCCAGCAGGACAGTGCGTTGCCTGAGCCCTCATTAGGAAATGCAAGAGGCCTCCCATTCCACTGAGTGGGAATAGAATCCAAAGGTTACCCTTTGTTTCCAGAGAGGTGTAGGCCCCAGGACTTGAACCAGCTACCACGTGACAAGTGAGTCCTATAGTCTGTGCAGCTTCAACTGGCTTAGATCTTCCCTTCCTTACATTCCCATGGTTGTGATCTTTATGGTTACTGCCTCCCAAGCCCACGGCAACAGTCTCCTAACTGATTTCCTTGCTTCTACTTTTGTGCCTCCCCATTCATCCCAGGTGATCTTTAAAAAATGCAAATCTGACCATGCTATACCTCTGAACAAAGCCCTTCAGTGGTTCCCACAGAACCATTGAATAGTTTCAATCACATGGGCTTGAAATGCACAGAGTCAGGTTCAAAGCCCTCCATGCCCTGGCCCCTGCCTACTGCTTCAGCCTCATCTCCCATCACCCTTTCTCTGTCACCTCATACTCTCTGCTCCAACAATATCACTCAGCGTGCTGCTCCTTGCCATCTGCACCTTTGTAATGCTGTTCCCTCTTCCTAGATCCTGGTCATCATCGAAACTCCAGTACGAATGCAGTCACTGCCATTTGCTATCCTGACTACTCCCAAGAGGTGCATCATGTTATGCCTCAGATTTATGTTCCTTAAATCCATGTATATTGAGTTGGTAAGCAACAAATACTTATCAAGTGGAGACTGTGAGACACATAGAGTGCTGAGACCTAAGGATACAACAGAGAACTAGAGAAACCTTGTACCTGACCTCCCACAGCTTACATCCACACTGTGAGTTCCTCCAATATAGTTGTTCTAATGCACTTCCCAGCGTGGTGCTCACAGAAGTACAAGGAGACAAGACCAACATTTATTGAGCATAAGCCACCCTTCTTAAACTTCCTTATTTCATATCAGAAACAATACAATAAAGTTAGCATTTTTGTGTCGCCCTTTGGAGATGAGTAAAATGGAGTTCAAAGAGGTGAAAGAGCTTGCCAATGTTTTACCCAATCCATCTGTGGTAAGTCCAGTGTCCAAACCCAGGACTGATTCCAAAGCCTCAACTCTAATTCCACACCGTACTGCTCTCCTGGCACAGAGTTCAGACTTCTTGAATAAGTCCGTGATATGCACCAAGTCAAATGCTCTTATTGTGTTTCTTCAAGTTCTTTCACAGCAACAGGATAGCATAGAATGACTTTAATTTTAATGATATTGAATGGCTGAGTCAACATTCCTGGGTAGATCCATGACACACAGAATGTAAGACCCATGGAGTCTGTATCTGGCCTGCCTTGGTAACAGGCCCTGTGGGAACTCAGTGCATGAAATTCCCTCAGAAACTTTTTTTTTTTTTTTTTGAAACAGAGTCTTGCTCTGTCTCCCAGGCTGGAGTGCAGTGGCACGATCTTGGCTCACTGCAACCTCTGCCTGCTGGGTTCAAGTGATTCTTCTGCCTCTGCCCTGAGTTGCTGGGATTACAGGCACATGCCACCATGCCCAGCTAATTTTGTATTTCTAGTAGAGACAGAGTTTCACCATGTGGCCAAGCTGGTCATAAACTCCTGGGCTCAAGTAATCTGCCCACCTCGGACTTCCAAAGTGCTGAGATTATAGGCATGAGTCACTGTACCCAGCCTCCCCGAGAGACTTTGGCAGTGATGCCGCAATTGACATTGAGTGGGACATTGCATTAACCATGAGTGAGCAGAATGCTGATCTGATCCAAGCCCTCACTTCTCACCTCAAGTTCAAAAAATATAAACTTGGTCAGACATTTCACAAGAGAAATTTCTCAAAGCCAGCACGATTTCCATGGCCTGAAAGTATAGCTAGCAACTGTGCCATAGGCCTAGGGAAAGGCAGATTCGCTGCCCCATCTGATCCATTGGCCAGAGCAATGCAGTTGAAATGGGAGAATCCAGGACCATAACTTTAATGATTCTGTGAAGATATAAAAAGAGAAGAGGATTTTCACTGCTATTCTATTTCCATTTATAAAAAGTAACTGTTGAATATATAAATAAACCCAATTTAAAAATAGGAAACATATTCTGAATCATGTGGGCTTGAAATGCGCTGCTAGATTTCACACCTCTCTCATCCAGGCCTTGAGGTGGGACCAAAATACGTAAGTGGAGCAGTTACCTAACCAGCCCTCACAGCCCAGGGCCCGTCTTCTCACCATCGTTTTGGACTTGGGCAAGGAAGTCAATGGCAATAAAGATGAAAAAGGGGGGTCAGTAGGAGAGTGGATCTTGAGCATTTTTGTTCAGAAAGGGGGTTGTCACATTCTCTCTGTAACCTTGACAGGTCAGTTATGTCATAGACAGGACATCAGCCTAGGCTGCCAGGGCTGGTAACGAAGGAGCATGAATGGGCTGCCTGCCACCCTTTGCTAACTCAACCCAAAGGAGGAGGACTGATGCATCCATCTGAGCAGCAGGACCTGAAGTTCTGGGCCATGTTTCATTAATGACTGGCGTGGGTCCCAGCATGTTAAAGGCCTGCTCTCTTCTCTAATATTTCACTTGCCTTCACAGGCAGGAGGCCTGTTTCCTATTTAATCTTACTTCCTGCTTTGTGGACCAGTGAGAGCACCAAGGCGCTGAAAAGCACAAAATCCCCAGTCATCTCCTTACTGTGGCCTTTTATTCTTCTTCTTCTTTATTTATTATACTTTAAGTTCTGGGGTACATGTGCAGATCGCGCAGGTTACATAGGTATACATGTGCCATGGTGGTGGTTTGCTGCATCCATCGCCCCGTCATCTACATTAGGTATTTCTCCTAATGCTATCCCTCCCTGATCCCTTCACCCCTTACTATTCCTCCCCTAGCCCCTAAACCCCACA
>PVKP010036226.1:0-22642 GCA_004027715.1 Plecturocebus donacophilus | reverse complement strand
AATCTCTTCCTCTTTCTTTCTCTTTCATTCTTTTTTCTTTCTTTTGCTGTTTCTTTCTTTCTCCTTTTCTCTCTTTTTCTAAAATCTCTTCCTTTCTTTTTCTTTTTTTTCTTTCTTTTGCTGTTTCTTTCTTTCTCCTTTTCTCTCTTTTTCAAAATAAATAAATAAATAAATAAATTCTTGTGCTTATCTTGTGATGGTGGATAGAGGATAATTGAATATTGGGTGGTCTTTTAGCTCCCAACTGTTTTAGTTTTTATATGGTCCAGCTGCATGTTTGTGGCAAAGTTCTTTGAGTCCTAGTCATACTAGCTTTCTCCTTTCCTCATTTCCATATATAACTCTACACATAATATCCTCATCCCCCCATTATTTGCCTAAACCCAAAGGAATCTCTGAACTGACCTGTTCTTGCCAGAGCTCTTTGGCTATGGAGAATTCCCTTTTCTGCCCTAGATTTGTTTTCTTACATATAAAATTAGAATATCATTATGTTCTTATTTCATTGGAACTGGCTGATTTGACAGGCATGTCAGTATGTGCAAATTAAATATATGTTGGATATGTTGGATCTTCTATGTAATTTTCTCTGTCATCTTTTTTATCTTTATATGTATTTTTTAGCTATTTTTCTCTTCAGTGTCCCTGGGTACATTTTCATCCAGTTTTATTTTCCTTTGGGTACCTTGTAATTTTGGCTTCATGTTCTTCATTTCTGGGAGCACAGACCAAGGGGTAAAAAAATAAGTGGATGAAAAGGAGCAAGAGTTCAAAAGATAACAACACGGATAAAGTTCATCAGGCAGTCATTACCCCTTTCTTCATCTCAACTTTTTATTTATGCCAGAAAAGGGAACTCTGTAGAAAGGGTGGGGTTGCTTCTGCATTATTTGTTGATGTGGTCACACACTAAGCCAATTCCATTTAAAATCTGTAAACTCCTAGATTGCTTCATCACATATGCCTTGAATGAACAATCATTCCTCTGAAGACCATATCAAAGGTAGAAAAAGAGCAAAAGAAGGAGGAATGAGAACTGCAGTCATCAAAAAGTTATTGGAAGGCGTGTCAAACTCAAAACCAAATGAAACCAGAAATCATAGCTGCAGTGTCTTGTCTTTGCCATGTGCTTTACAGTTACAAAGCATTTGTCTGTAAATCATTCCTGTCAATACTTCTCTGAAATAGGTGGGAATGAATGTTATTAACCTAATTGTAAACATAGGAAAACTCAAGTTTAGAGTAATGAGGATTTTCCTGAAGGTCACAAGGTAGAAAGTAAAGTTATGGCTAGGCTCTAGATGTTCTCATCCCTCAAGCAGGGCTTTTCCTACAGGGAGGTATAGTTAAATATAGGATGACATGAACAATGAGCCATCTTGATCCTTCTTTGTACTTTGTAACATCATCCAGTTCCTGAAATAAGACAAATACTATGTTCAATAAGATGAAAAATAGATTAACTTTTTCACTCCAGAAGCTGATAATATCAATATGATTTGATTTGTTCATTTTTAATGAACGCTGTGATTGTAAGGATAATGATGAAAGTAAATCTAAACATATAGTTTTATGACTTATGGTAACCTGGGTACTGTTCAAACTGTTCACCTCCAGTATAGTGATCAGCCACTTTCCTAAACCACCCAAGAATCTGTAAGTCCAACAAGTGTTGTATGACATAGAGAGTAGTGTATTTCTATAACTCTCACCTCCATCTACAATTAATGTTGTAGGATTTTAATATGCCCCTATAAGACATGGCCTCTCTGTTCCTTATAATTTGGAGAATGTCTTTGATGTATCCACAAATGCATCCTCTTAGCTACCTCAGGGAAGTCACCAATTTCTTTTGGTTTTTCTGTGATCTACTCTATCTCTCATCCTTATGAAACAGGCAACGTCCACCAGGGGTGCTAGACTTTGAATGCAAGGCAAAGGTGTCCCAGCTCTTGGTGATGCTTCTGCAAGTCTGCTTTTGGTGACTGGGGTTTGCTCTCTAGGGCACTGGTGTCCATCTTCCTAGAAGTGCTGCCAGGAGCTCCAAAGAGCACAAAAAGCCTAATGTGGCTGAGTCTATCTCCTTGAACTTTGTGCTACAAGGTTCCCAAGCAAAATTTCCTGTTGCTCTCAAAATCTTCCAGAGATTCAGGTCAAACAGCTCTTTCTGCTTTTGCTCACAGGCACATTCTGTGCAGCCCAGGAATGAGTCCCTGGGGACTGGGCTAGAAGGCATTTTCAGGCCAGATAAATAACTAACCACTGGTGCTCAAATCAAGCCTCTCACTGATGGTGAGAGGGCTTTCCTCCAAGCCCTTTTTTCTCCCCATGGTCAGTTCTTTGCCAGGAAGCTCCTCAGATTCTCATACAAATACCCTCTTGGAGGCCCCACTTCCCCAGCTACGTTTTTTACTTTTCTCCTCCTTCAGAGGAGGCTTTTATTTTATTTGGGAATTTTCGAATCCTAAAGTGAATGCAGATTAATCTCATGCTGGACCTTTAACCAAAATATCTTTACATAGTCAGATTTATATAATGGTCTCATCTTGCCTTTTCAGTAACTTCCTATTAATAGCTCTCAAGTTATCAGAGTTATCATCATTTATCCCCCTCACTTATTAAAAAAATAAGTTTTTGCTACCCCTGAAATTTCAGCCTAGGGAGTTCAGTGGTTAGCGTATGACTACACTAGGGGAACAAAAGGCACCTTTCCAATTAGAGTTAATAGTGGGATAACTTCAGACACACAAAGGGAGAAAAAGGCACTTATGAGTCTTGGTGAGTTCAAAAGGAAAGTGTTGAGGTGGAATCACAAAGCATCATGGGAAGTGCTATTCAAGCTACCATGTCAAAAAGCCTGATTAACAGCAGGTCCAAGTCGGCCTGATCACCAGGGAGTCTTACTGATAAAATTATTTCCCCTCCAGAGAGAATCTCCCTGAGCTGAATAAATGTTTCACTTCTGAATAGGATTCATAAAAAGACAGGGGGATGGTGGTGGCAAGAAAAAAGAGCCATATCCATTGATTGATCTGAAATGTGTGACCTGAAATTGTTTATCAGTCTTCACATCTTAAATGGAATAGAAATGTATACTTGTTTTAAGTCATTGGAGAGCCAAAATTTCAAGGTACTTTGCACATATATGTAATTAATAATGCTCTAATATGGAAAAGTAATAAAAAAGATAATAGAAAAGGTAATTTTAGATTATTTAAAATATGATTTTATTGATTCTCATTTTTAATGTTAATATTTTCGGTAAACATGTTGATAAATCCTGTTATTCATGAAGTTTTGCACAGCTTAATTTTGTAGTAATTAAACATTAGTTTGAATTTCTTATAAATGTTTCTTCTCTCTTAGGTCTATTTGTTTTAATATTACCTTATCTCTTTTAAACAAGCTTTCATTTTTTCCCCTCATCTGAAACAAGCAAACAGTGTGCAGTATATATAGGAAATGATGCAAATCACAGGGAAAAATGTACAGTGAGGAAGAAGGCTATTTGTGTGCAACATAGGAGCATTATTATTTAAGAAGTGATATGCTGTTCCTGAGTACTATAAATATGTCATCACTCTAATGAAATGATAATGAGACATTTGTGACTACATATTTGTTACCATGGTAACAAACTATGACATCATAAACACAAATGACTGACATAATTGTAGCAGCATCTGGACAATGAAGAAAGAAGTCTCATATATATTTAATTATGTCTGACTACAACAGCTGAAATAACATTCATGATATTAAATGCAGTTAAATTATTTAGAAAGAAATATAATGATAGTGAATTGCTGCAGGTAAAATAAGGTACCTTCTCAAGTCTTTATGAAATGTGAAATTCCTCTACAGAGACGTGTCGTCTTACATAAATAGAGTTTTTGCCATAAATCCCAGTCGAAACTTCAACTGGTCTTATGTGACACCTAGATTTAAGGATTGTTTAGAGAAAAAACTGGAAATATTGGGCAGAAGCTGGGAAGATTGCTGTGAATAAGGGTGGAGAACAGATGGTGTACTTTCCAGCCATCAGAGAGTTGTGCAAGTTGGGGGTTGGCCGATGTGGCCTAGTCCCACAGAGGGCCGTAGGTTATAGAGATATGGTGGATTTTGGCTGAAAGGAGAGTATGTTTCAGCAGAGGCGTTGGAGAAAAGACAAGGACCTACACAGCAAGAGAGTAGAGTGGAAGTGGATGTGGCCCTCAGCTAGGCCTCATCTCTTTTTGGTGTCTAAGAATTCATTTCAAACACTGATACTGGAATTTTCTGGATCATTATGCCCTTATTCCTAGTGCAAGGTCATCTGGCCTCTCTTCAAAATTTTGACCAGTTAGTTCTCAGACTCTCAGAGAGAGTGCCACCTGGGCTCAGGAATAAATGTGCTATTGTTTTTCTGGAAACTCAGTCCAAAGTAAGGATAGGTATTGTGCCACCTTCTGTCACCATCACTTTACCATTGATCTCCCTAGCACCCTTGCATAGACTTCTCCCAGTGTACTCTAGGAAAAAAAGCCTATCATATGTATCAACTTCTGTCTAGAAACCCAGGCCTAGGGGAGTAAGGTGTTGGGGTAGGAGTTGGCCCTGGACCCAGGAACCCAAGTTTTACTTAAACACACCTAGCTCTGAACTCCATGGCTACTTTGGTATTTCATGCTTCATTGTGAAAGCCATTGATTGTTTTCCTAGGTCCAAGTCCTTATATGAAATTTGCCGTTCTTTTTTATTCCACCCAGTCTAAGTTTAGAATTACAGTCATTCATTCCTGAAAAGCACAATATTTTCCTTTCTCGGTCCTAGATTGAAGCAACCACCCAGACCATGACCCCACTGCTGTCCCTGGAGGCTGCCTACAGATATTTTGTTAAATAGCTTTCTTCTAGTTCAGAACACAAAGTAACCCTGTTGCCTGCTATGAATCTGATTCTCTCAAAGATTTCTTCATTCTTCCTCTGAGCTCCCAGTTTTCCAAAGATAGTTTTGCTGACTTCTTCATTGTTAAAGACCATGTATGTCAACCTTCATGTTAGGAATACATCTTAGTTCTAACCTGGAACCAACATGCTCTCTCCTGGGGAAGGCACACATTCAAAGGGCCATCCTACATTATTTCCTCTCAAACTAGTGACTATGGCATTATTCCAACCTCTTTGCAATTCATATTTTACCTTCTACCAGCTACCTTCAAATGCATGTTATGTTTGGAAGTTTCTGCCTTATCCCAAGGTACTTTCTGGACTTTAAAAAAATATCGATTTCAGAGAGAGAACAAGATGGCCGAATAAAGACAACTACAGTGTGCAACACCCAGCAAGAGAGATGCAGAAATTGCGAGATCTCCTAGTTCCAACCGAGGTACCAGTTTCATTTCAATGGGTCTGGTCGGACAGTGAGCAAAGCCCAGACAGGGCAGACCGAGACGGGGAGAGGTGCTCCTTCACCCAGAAGGTGCATCTGACCAGTGAGTTGGGGGCTCCCCTCCAGCATCCGAGTCCAGATACGGGGCTTCCCCTAAAGTCTCAGCAATCCACAGAACAGGGGATCTTTGCCAGTCAAGTGCCGGGAATTACAAGTGTACAGTTGAATAATAATCCAGGACAGTGCCCCAGATTGTCACATAGTTCTAAGCAAACATATAAGCCCATAAGCTGGGAGAGCCTGTGGACAGAGCTATTGCCCCCTACTGCTCCCGCTCCCCAGAGAGAGAGGGAGCTGAAAACGGGAAGACACATGGTGTGGCTAGGCATGTCCCTCCCCTCCCCCACAAACCCCAGCGGGCTGTGGCACTAACTCTAGTGGGTTTTGCAGCCAGCACCACAGCCTGAACTGAACCCTGAAAGATCCAGCTCCATGGAGGAAAGGGGCAACCTGCCATTAAAGAAGTGGGACTAGGCTTCATGTTTTAATAAAAAACACTGGAAGCCTACGTAGCAACAGGACGGTGTCCTTGACAACCCAGAAGCACCTCCAGGTCAGTGGTAGGAGGGGCACCCACCATTAAAGAGGCAGGCCTAACCTCCCAGTGTAAACAAAAAAGACACAGGAAACCAACCTAGCAACCTGAAGGAGTCCCCAGAAACTCAGTAGCACCTCCACAGGCAGACAAGCAACCTCATCAAGCAGCTCCCTGAGATCAGAGCTATATAAATCCATGAAGATGGGGAAAAAAACCAGTGCAAAAAAGAGGAAACCATACAAGACCAGAACGCCTCTTCTCCTTCAAGGAATCACAACTCCCCACCAACATGGGAATATAACACAACCGAGAAAGAGTTTGATGAATTGACAAAAACAGGCTTCAGAAGGTGGATAATAACAAACTTTTCTGAGCTAAAGGAACACGCTCTAACTCAATGCAAAGAAACCAAAAACCTTGAAAAAATGCTAACTAGAATAACCAGCTTAGAGAAGAACATAAATGACTTGATGGAGTTGAAAAACACAGCATGAGAACTATGTGAAGCAAACACAAGGTTTAATAGCTGAATTGATCAAGCAGAAGAAAGGATGTCAGAGATTGAAGATCAACTCAATGAAATAAAATGAGAAGGCAAGACAAGAGAAAAAAGACTGAAAAGAAATGAACAAAGCCTCCAAGAAATATGGGATTCTGTGAAACCACCTAATCTATGCTTGATCAGTTTACCTGAATATGATGAAGAGAATGAACCCAAGCTGGGAAACACTATCCAGGGTATTATCCAGGACAACTTCCCCAGCCTAGCAAAGCAGTCCAACATTCAAATCCAAGAAATACAGAGAAATCTGCAAAGATATTCCTCAAGAAGAGCAACCCCAAGGCACATAATTGTCAGATTCACCAGGGTTGAAATGAAGGAAAAAAATGCTAAGGGCAGCCAGAGAGAAAAGTCAGATCACCCACAGAGGGAAGCCAATCAGACTCACAGTGGATGTCTTGGCAGAAACCCTACAAGCCAGAAGAGAATGGGAGCCGATATTCAACATACTTAAAGAAAAGAACTTTCAACCCAGAATCTCATATCCAGCCAAACTAAGCTTCATAAGTAAGGAGAAATAAAATCCTTTACAGACAAGCAATTACTGAGAGATTTCGTCACCACCAGACTTGCCTTACTAGAGCTCCTGAAAGAAACACTAAACACAGAAAGGAACAAATACCAGCCACCACAAAAGCATACTAAATGGCAAAGACCAATAACACAATGAAGAAACTGAGTCAACTAATGGGCAAAAAAACCAGCCAGTAACAAAATGGCAGGATCAAATTTCACACATAACAATATTAACATTGAATGTAAATGGCCTAAATGCCCCAATCAAAAGACACAGACTAGCAAACTGAATAAAAAGTAAAGACTCATCAGTGTGCTGTATTCAGGAAACACATCTCAGGTGCAAAGACACACATAGACTCAAAACAAAAGGATGGAAGAAGATTTACCAAGCAAATGGAGAACAAAAAAAATCAGGGGTTGCAATCCTAGTCTTTGATAAAGCAGACTTCAAACCAACAAAGATCAAAAGAGACAAAGAAGGGCACTACATAATGGTAAAAGGATCAATCCAACAAGAAGAGCTAATTATCTTAAATATATACGAACCCAACACAGGAGCACCCAGATACATAAAGCAAGTTCTTAATGACCTAAAATGAGATTTAGACTCCCACACAATAATAGTGGGAGACTTCAACATTCCACTGTCAATATTAGATAGATCAACGAGACAGAAAATTGACAAGGACATCTAGGACTTGAATGCAGAGCTGGACCAAGTGGATCTAGTAGACATATTCAGAACACTCCACCCCAAATCCACAGAATATACATTCTTCTCAGCACCACATCGCACTTACTCTAAAGTTGACCTTATAATTGGAAGCAAATCACTCCTCAGCAAATGCAAAAGAATGGAAATCATAGCAGTCTATCAGACCACAGCACAATCAAATTAGGACTCAGGATCAAGAAACTGACTCAAATCTGCACAACTACTTGGAAACTGAACAACTTGCTTCCGAGTATAGACTAGATAAAGAATGAAATGAAGGCAGAAATAAAGATGTTCTTTGAAACCAACCAGGAGGAAAACACAACTTACCAAAATCTCTGGGACACATTTAAAGAAGTGTTGAGAGGGAAATTTATGGCAATAAATGCCCACATGAGAAATAAGGAAAGATCTAAAATAAACACCCTATCATCAAAATTGAAAGAGCTAGAGGAGCAAGATAAAAAAAAACCTCAAAAGCTAGCAGAAGACAAGAAGTAACTAAGATCAGAGCCAATCTTAAGGAGACAGAGACACAAAAAAACCCTTCGAAAAGACAGTAAATCCAGGAGCTGAGTTTTTGAAAAGATTAACAAAATAGACCACTGGCCAGACTAATAAGAAAGAAAAGAGAGACGAATCAAATAGATGCAATAAAAAAAGATAAAGGGGATATCACCACTGATTCCACAAAATACAAACTACCATCAGAGATTACTACAAACAACTCTATGCACACAAACCAGTAAATCTGGAAGAAATGGATAAGTTCTTGTACACTTGCACTCTACCAAGACTAAACCAGGAGAAGTTGAAACCCTGAATAGACCAATAACAAGGGCTGAAGTTGAGGCAGCAATCAATAGCCTACCAACCAGAAAAAGTGCAGGTCCAGACAGGTTCACAGCTGAATGATACCAGATGTACAAAGAGGAGGTAGTTCCGTTCCTTCTGAAACTATTCCAAACAATACAAAAAGAGGGAGTCCTCCCTAACTCATTTTATGAGACTAACATCATCGTGATACCAAAACCAGGCAGAGACTCAACTAAAAAAGAAAACTTCAGGCCAATATCCATGATGAACATTGACACAAAAATCTTCAATAAAATACTGGAAAATTAATGCAACAGCACATCAAAAAGCTTATTCATCACGATCAAGTAGGCTTCATCCCAGGGATGCAAGGCTGGTTGAACATATGCAAGTCCATAAATGTAATCCATCACATAAGCAGAACCAAAGACAAAAACTATATGATTATCTCAATAGATGCAGAGAAGGCCTTTGACAAAATTCAACAGCCCTTCATGCTAAAAACTCTCAATAAACTAGGTATGGAGGGAATGTATGATAAAATAATAAAATCTATTTATGACAAACCTACAGTCAATATCATACTGAACAGGCAAAAGCTGTAAGCATTCCCTTTGAAATCAGGCACTAGACAAGGATGCCCTCTGTCACCACTCCTATTCAATATAGTACTGGAAGTTCTAGCCAGAGCAATCAGGCAAGAAAAAGAAATAAACTTATTCAATTAGGAAAGGAGGAAGTCAAATTGTCTCTATTTGCAGACGACATGATTGTATATTTACAAAACCCCATTGTCTCAGCCCAAAATCTCCTGAAACTGATAAGCAACTTCAGCAAAGTCTTAGCATACAAAATCCATGTACAGAAATCCAACAGATGCTGGAGAGGATGTGGAGAAATAGGAACACTCTTACACTGTTGGTGGGAATGTAAATTAGTTCAACCATTGTGGAAGACAGTGTGACGATTCCTCAAGGACCTAGAAATAGGAATTCCATTTGACCCAGCAACCCCATTACTGGGTATATATCCAAAGGACTATAAATCATTCTATTATAAAGACCCAGGCACATATATGTTCATTGTGGCACTGTGTACAATGGCAAAGACCTCGAACCAACCCAAATGCCCATCAATGATAGACTGGACAAAGAAAATGTGGCACATATACACCACGGAATACTATGCAGCCATAAAAAACGATGAGTTTTTGTCCCTTGTAGGGACTTGGGTGAATCTGGAAACCATCATTCTCAGCAAACTGACACAAGAATAGAAAACCAAACACCGTATGTTCTCACTCATAGGTGGGTGTTGAACAATGAGAACATGTGGACTCAGGGAGAGGAGCATCACACACTGGGGTCAGTTGGGGGGCTAAGGGAGGGACAATGGGAGGTGGGGAGGGTGGGGAGGGATAAACTGGGGAGAAATGCCAGATATAGATGAAGGAGGAATGGAGGCAGCAAACCACCTGGTTATGTATGCACCTATGCAACAACCCTTCATGATATGCACATGTACCCCAGAATATAAAGTACAATACAAAAAATATATGTATAGATATATATTTCATGGATTTGTAAGCCATAGAATCCTTTGAAAATTATGAATCATCGCCTTAGAAAAATGTATATATTCTCATTCATGTAATATTGCATTTGACTTTATAAGCCCTCAATGTCTTTCCTTGGTTCCCAGATTGATTACCCCTGGATTGGGGTCTTTTCACAAATTAGAGTTTAAATTAGCCTTCTCTGCTGTTTGCCTGTTGGAATCACTACTCATCCAGGGACAGTGCTGAATGTTGGAGTAAGTCCTCCTTTCCACTTTTTGAGTAGACTACATACAGCTAGACCAAATATCTGTGGAAAGGAAGAAAAATGATCAAGTTGGTACATTAGATTATCTTAATGATTCCATTGTAATAATAACTTACTGTACATAAATGAGTTGCCCTTGGTTAAGGCCATTACTGACAATGTGTAAATGAAAATATGGCTAAATTTCTGTAAGTTTACATTTTAAACCCAGAAGCATACATGGGAGTAAGTTCAAGTAGCATTTTATCTCCTGAAAATTCTAAGCAAGCCTCAGGCTCAGCACAGGCATCAGGGCATCTGTAGAACTATAATTTATGACTTTGCTAGTGTTTTTTCCTTGTTGGTATACTTGGGTGTCTTTTCCCACTCGGGGCTTGGAGCCAACTAGTCTTCTTGTTACAGACACCAGTGAACATTTGTACTCAATGAAGTCAAATCCTAGTATAGGTTGATCTCATACTCTCAGCTCCACTGGGCATGGTTTGTGAATTCTGGCCCAAGCAGTAAAGTGTACTCAACCAGAGTGGATTAAAGTAAAATGCAACTGGATATTCTTCCATTCTGAGTCATTTCTGGGAATAAAATCTAAAAGCTTATTAAATGTCTCCATCCCAGACAACAATTCAAAATAATCTATGAAGGTTTAGTAATAATATTTATTGATCAGTTTGAGAAAGAAGCCTAATTTTGTTTAGGTTGAAAATTTTCTCCAAAGTGTGTATATTATCAGAAAAATTCTGTTTCTCCCTCTGTGGACCATAATATGTTAAAAAGTCAGGTTCCAGTCATTTAATTCATCTGCACGTGGAGACCCCAGCTGAGGGCTGGCTTCTGGCTGAGACTTTGGGGTGGAAATTTCAGGAGTTTCTTGCCATTATCCCCGCTTCTTGTGGCTGGTAGACTGGGTTTCACGGAATCATAGTGTGTTGGATGGATTCTTACAACTTACTTCGTTGTCCAACCTTTCATTTTACAGCTGAGAAAATACAGGCTCTGTGGAGTTAGGGGACTTGTCTAAAACTTAAGAGCTTACTGGTGACTGATTTAAGGCTCAGATTTGTTTCTGGTCACAAATTAATTACTTTGTTCTGACAAAATCACATTTCAGCTTCTTTTCTCTTTCCCTTCTTCTGATTTTGCTCAACAGCGCCCACTGCACCGATAAACAGATAAAAACCTGGCTTTCCTTTTAATACATTCTTTTTTTTTTTTTTTTTAGCATTAAAAGAGTGTGCATAAAAAAGAATTTGCCACATGTCTACATAGCAAAAATATTCCCTAATATTCTATTCTAAATTCATCTTCAGAACTTTTGTTGAGATTATTCTTCTCTTTGTGCAAGTGTAGGAATAAACAGAATGCTAACTTTAAGGCAAAAAACCAACAATATTTCAATCAAATTACAAATGTAAAAATCTGCAGTTATTCAACCTTCATCATTATTTAAAAAATAAAAAAACTCATATACAGAGTCCTGTGAGTAATTATACCGTGTCTATGAGGATAACTAAGTGTCAGATGACCAAAGTCACCAAAAAAATGCTTTCACAGGCTGCCAAAGCCAGCCGGGCCCCAGTGGGCATGTGTGGTTCCCTCCTTTGGAAAATATGTTTCAGACAGTGATGAAAATGTAAACCACACAAACCACTTGGTTTCTAAGAGAACACGTTTGGAGAAACCATGTTTCCATTTTTCATTTCACAACAAAATTCCCCAAAGAAATTTTTTTTTGAAATTATGAGGAATACTGAGGCTAGCATGAATAAAAAACACTTAAAAAAGAACATAAAAACCTAGTTTAATCATGAAAGACTTTATTGCCCAGCAAACAGTTGGTGTGGTACAGTAGTCTTCTTCCCTGTTTCTTACCACACCACTCCTTTTCACAAAACCCTCTGCTGCAGCTTTTTAGTTCAAAGCTCTCTGAAAAGTTTATTTTTAGAGTTTAAGCTCCAGAACTCTGTTAAAAGTAAAATTCTTCTGGAAAAGAAAACACTAGGCTGCATACTAATATTAATTGATTTTAAGTCCTCGTTGAACATAGGTTTTGGTAAGAAATTAGCATGAGAGATTTTGGACACTTACAAGAGTCAAAGGGGAAAGTTATAGAACAGAGAGTCTGGTGACAGGGAAACCTTTTGCCATTTCACCAGGTCAGCAGCCAGCCCACCACCATCTTTCCTGTTGGAAGGACAAGGCAGGAATAGAGCTACAGTTGGAACTCTGAACTCTGAATAACCCAGAGCAGGTGGCTTAGCTGCTCTGAGCTTCAGCTTTCTCCTAGGGAAAATGAGGTTATACCTGTCTTCTGCTAAGAGCATTGTTAGAAATCATGATTGTGACAACAAAAATGGAAGCACACAATAAATTATCAAGTGCTATTCATTCATAAGGATAAGGTTACCCATAATTTTATTATTTTTACTTTATAATTAATTATTTTGAAAGGTAAACTAAACAGAACCAACTATAAGTAGTTTGGATGTATTGTATTCCAGCTATTAATTATAAGTGCTTTTCTTTTTTAATTTTAAGCAAATGATGAATAATCAAAATTATTTGAAATCTATGCCTACCCAATTTTAATATCTAAAAGCTACATGTGGGGAAAATTTGAAGGCTCATCTAGAAATGTGAAAACGTTATACATGAGAGATAATGTTATTACCTTAAAATTATTACAGTTAAGTGTTGTTTAGCGTTGTGTTTATTTGTCCACATTAACTTGAGTAGTATAACATTTAAAAACAAACCATTCAAGAATATAACATATGCATTTCATAGCATTTGTTCAACCTTGGGTTGAACCTTCCTATAAAGGTAAAAGATACAGAAGAGGATGAGACCCTAAATGCAAAGCATCTGCTTAGCTTGTTAGAGAACACACTCTAAGCTGGCACCCATATAAACAAGTAATATCCCCAAACCCTGCAGTGCATTCTTCTAGAAACAGTATAGGTATGATTAGCAAACAGCATTGTGTCTTAGATCCAGGTCAGAAACCCAGTCTCTACTAAAAATACAAAATACAAATCTTAGCCAGGCATGGTGGCACACACTGTGGTCCCAGCTACTCAGAAGGTTGAGGCAGGAGAATTGCTTGAACTCGGGAGGTGGAGGTTGCAGTGAGCCGAGATCATGCCACTGCACTCTAGCCTGGGTGACAGAGCAAGACTCTGTCTCAAAAATATATGAATAAATAAATAAATACTTATATATATTTTAATTTTATTTTATTTATTAAGACAACTGACAGAGAGGATGATGGGACCCAAGGGAGGATAATGTGTCTGGATGACAAAGATGGAAGCAGGTAGTTTATCAACATATACACTGAAAGCAAAGCCAAGCAACTATGCACAGGCAGGGCTTGGTTCCTCCTCATGCCCATGCTTCTACCCTAGCTCCTGTCACGTTGTCTTAAAACTGTTCTGATTTTCCAGAGGTGAATTTTTATGTTGAACCACAATAATTTGCACATTCAGAGTCTGTCGAGCATTTTCAAATCTACCTAGAGGATTCCCAGGAAATTCTGCATTGGCTCACAAATTTTTCCAAGGTCAAGAACTCATTCCCGAGGTCAAGAACGATTGTAGTTTGGCATACTTGATCGATTTTCCCACTTCCCTGTGGCTGGTTAAGGTCTAATTTAGTTGGTTCTTGGTTTTCCCTGGTTGGCATCCCAAGTCAATTGCAGACAGCAGTGAGTATAATTATACCTTCCCATTACATAATTATTTTTTTTGTTTCCTGCCACTATTTGTCAGTGAACTGTGTATTGACATTTGAAATAGAGTTAGGAAAAAGTTCACATCTGCAGCTGCTCCCTTCTTGTGGCGTGGATTTCTTTTATGAAATGTTCTTAAACATTCCTCAACTTCAGTGTAAAGATGGAAGCAGCAGATTTTTTTCAGAAAGTATGGAGCTAAAACCCTAAAGCATGTTCCATCAGCCCAAAAGAATACTTCTACCAGAGGTGAAAAAGACTTCCTTGCCTTTTTAGAAATTTACCATGTCTTCTTTATGTTATCTATAGCTATCACCAGGCCATTGTCCTGAAAATTCACAGAATGCAGCATGTCTGAACTGGAAGGACTTTTAGAGCTTATCTGGTCCAACTTCTCAGATTGGAAATGGAAGCTCAGACAAGTGTTTGGGCCAATAATTCAATGCAGTGTGGAAGATAAAGGACATGAACCTAGTTTCCAGTCCTCAGTCTTGTGGTTCCCCTAAACTACTCCTAATGGAAGAAGTGTTAGAAAAATTATGAAGGATTCATCCATTGCTTTACATCGACTCTGACACTCTGACACTAAATTGTTTCTTTGTGTAGCAGATGCTGTTGGCACCTCACCCAGATTCTTCAGCACTCACAGTTCCCCCGCTCTGTGCTGCTGGCTTCCTCTGGGAAATGTCTACAACTCTTGGCTTGAGGGCTTTCAGGAGATGCCTCTAGGAGTGGCCCTCAGCCAATGATGGACAGAGATGTGCTTCAGAATGGGACAACTCTGAGAGCAGTTCAACACCATCTCCTGGATGCCCCAAGGGGAATGAGCCCCAGGTGCTTAGAGCAGCGACCTGCCCGTCAGTACTTGTTCTTTGGTCTTGCTCCTGTTTGCTATCTCACTTCCATACTCCCTGAGGGAGGCAGAATAATGATCCCCAAAGATGATCCTACCCTAGTTCCCAGGACTTGTCAGCCTGTTAGCTTACATGGCAAAAGGGACTTCACAGATGTGATTAAGTTCATGGAACTTGAGATAGGGATATTGGATTACCTAGGTGGGCCCAATCTACTGGCATGGGTCTTCTAAAGCTGAGAACCTTTTCCGGCTGGTGAGAAAGATGACAGATAGAGGGTGAGAGAGATGCAATGTTGTTGGCTTTGAAGATGGAGGAAGGAGCCATGAGCCAGGGGATGCAGGTGGCTTTGAGAGGCTGGAAAAGGCAAGGGCTGCCAACTCCTTCATTCTATCTCAGTGAGATCAACATTGGACTTCTGACCTTAAAACTATAAAATAATAAATGTATCTTGTTTTAAGTCAGCGAATGTGTGATATTTTGTAATGGCAACTTTAGAAAATTAATTCCCTCCTCTCCTCATTTTGGAATTACCTGTCAAATAAACCATTTACATTCAAAGCCTTGTCAGGGTCCATTTTTTGGGCAACCCAATTTGCCCAGTAAAATCTAGAGTCCTTTACTACTAATAATAATTGTGGTAAAGAGATGGGAAACATAACTGGAATGCTTCACAGAGGAATGAAGAACAAACAGCACGTCCAGTGCTTTAATAAGGGTTTGTACAGCTACTGTGGCTAAAATAGTCTTTGGAGCCCACTCCTAAGTTTGCATAAGCACACTTTCACACCATCTTCATTTTTGGAGACAAACTGGAAATTCAGGACAGCGGTTTCTCATTTTCCTTTTGTCTGTCTATCTTATTTCCGCCTACATCTGAGTGCTTGGATGCAGATTAGATACGTCTCTGATGTTCCTTATGATTCTTTACTCCCTTTTTCTTTTCTTCTCTCTTGACCTTCTGGTTTATTCTATCTCCTTCCTTGTCCCACCAACTAGAACACATGGAAATGGTAGTGATGGCAGTGTTGGATGTTTGTAGGTTATTTGTCTATTGTTCACTGTCTTCTTCCTCTTTCCTGATGGCACCAAGGTTTTTCTTTGGTTGTTTCACAGTCAGAACTTTGAGTAGGACTTACTCCACCAAAATTCAGGATGAACCTGGACTAGCCCTAGTTAAACAATGTAATTTCATCGCAATGACTCCAGTTTTTAGTTCAGAAATTGGTACATAACTCAGAATAAGCCAATCAGTGATTGACTTTCTCATGATCAAAGTGATTAGTTCAAGAAAAGACAAGTAAATAGAGTACAACCAATTAGAACGAAGGCCAGAAAATTTGACTGTTAGTTGGGAGAAGAGAGAGTCTGTCCTCTTAAAGGAAATATAGTGCAAGGTTGTATAAACTGCTGCAGCTCTGTATGCTAGCATGGGACCTGAGGGTGGAGCTCACACATGGAAGTAGGAGAGACATGAGAACAGAAGAGAAAGGGCCTCTCTCTTCCCTGCTGTTACCCCTCTACCCCATGGACAGAATTGACTGAGGAGAAAAATCTGGGCACTGGGTTAGAGATGGTTCTGCACAATATTTTGGTACTGGCTGGCAGTGGGATGGCTATAATATAGTGCCAAGTAGGAGTGTCCCAAAGACCTTGGGGAGGAGAAATCATCCATCCTGTTGAACACTTCATCTTATTGTTCACTTTGCCTGGGTGATGAGATGGCCAGAGGAGTGCATATCTACACTGTTTATGGTTAACTATGTAATCCATGCTGGTGTGGCTGAGCAGTCAAGGACTTGAAAAGAACAAGCCTAGAGGTCGGTGACAAGGAAGACTTTTGAAGAGACGTGGGTGGACATCTTGGAATGGGCACCAAGTATGAAGATATTTGTGTACCATGTGAATGTTCAACAGACAGCACTCTCTGAAGAGAAGGCTCTCAGGAATCACATGGATGACATTTGAAGGGTGCGACGGTCCCCTGCTGTTGTCATGGGAGCACTCCTTGGTAGTGGTGGCTGGGTAAACTGTGACTGGAAAAGGCCTTGTTGTCAGCCCCTTCATAACCTCTGTGTTTGGGCTGCAGCGTCAATGGTGTCTCATTCATGCCTGGGGAAGGAGTTGGTGCTGGCAGTAGGGATCTTCCTGTGGAGGAAACTACCAAACACAGAAAGTTTGAGTACTTCCTGGGTACTAGATATTATTTATTTCACTCTCTCATCGTTTTTATAAAGCAGGTATCATTACAATTGTTAGATAAGGAAACCAGAAACCCGAGAGGGAAATTAATCAAGACCATGGAGTTGGGTAGCGGAGGAACTGGCATTGAACACAGATCTGTCTGACTCCACAGCCCCAGCTCCTTTCATGGTTCCCAGGATCTCTCGGTTGCATGGGATAAGTGATTACTGGGAGAGAGTTGGGTCTACTTGGGGTCTCCTTTGCTCTACTTGGGACTCCCCCTTTGGAGCCAATCTGTGTTGCAAACCTGTGAGCTCTTCATCGAAGTATATCTGGACTATGAGCATTTCTCTGCACTTGCATTGCTGTAACCTGGTCCAAACATTCATTGCCTCAAGCTTGGGCTACTGTGACACCTCCTGCTGGGATCCTTACTTCTACCCTTTCCCCCTACTGTTTCTTTTCTTTCTTTTTTTTTCAAGATGGAGTCTTGCTCTATCATCCAGATTAGAGTGCAGTGGCATGATCTCAGCTCACTACAACCTCCGCCTCCTGGGTTCAAGCAATTTTTCTGCCTCAGCCTCCCTAGTAGCTGAGACTACAGGTGCACGCCACCATGCCGGGCTAATTTTTGTATTTTTAGTAGAGATGGGGTTTCACTGTATTGCCCAGGCTGGTCTTGAACTCCTGACCTCATGATCCGCCCACCTCAGCCTCTCAAAGAGCTGGGATTACAGGTGTGAGCCACCGTCTCCAGCCCTATATCGTTTATTTTCAAAATGGTAACACAGCTCTCCTGTTAGAACATATTATTCTTTCACTCTAAACCTTCTTATGACTACCCATCCCACTCGGGGTAAAAGCTGTTGCAATGATCTACAAAGCCTTGCAGATCCCGGTTGCCACTTCCCTTGTCCTTCCTCTGACACCTTCTAGGTCTCTCCACTCCAGCCACCACGACTGACTTGCTTTTCTTCCAACTCTCCGCACATGCCAGGAATACTATTTTTTCAGTCATCCTATGGTTCATTCCCTCGCTTTAATGTGTCTGAATGTTGACTTGTCTGTGAGCTCTTCCTTCACCTCTCTTTTTGGTGTTGCAATGCTGCTTTCTAGCCGGGCACTCCCTGTAGCTCTTTCATGTTTTATTTTCCTCCATAGCACGTATCACCTTTTACCATAGTATATCATTCATTCCCATTACATTATTTACTGATTCCCTGCACCCTTCCCTCCACTCCCCTCACTGGATTATAAGTTTTATAAGAGTAGCATTTGTCTGAACTAAGAGGTTTATTTTTCAAAGTAGTTTTAGGCTTACAAAAAAATTGTGTGGCAAAAAAATTGTGCTGTAACCTTAACACAGTTTCTCCTATATTCACATCCTGTGGTAAGTGGGGTCCATTTGCTACCATTGATAATCCAATATTGATAAATTATTGTTAACTAAAGTTCATAGTTCACATTAGGTTTCATTCTTTGTGTCGTAAAGTCTATTTGTTTTGATAAATGTAGAGTGACATGTATCCACCATTATAGTATCATACAGAAGAGTCTCACTGCCCTTAAAATCCCTTGTGCTTGCTTTCTTCATTCCTCCCTCTGTTCCTCTACTGAATTGAACCTCTGGCAAAAACTGATATTTCCTTTTTTTTTGAGACGGAGTTTCACTCTTGTTAACCAGGCTGGAGTGCAATGGCATGATCTCCACTCACTGCAACCTCCGCCTCCTGGGTTCAAGCAATTCTCCTGCCTCAGCCTCCCGAGTAGCTGGGACTACAGGCGTGCGCCACCATGCCCAGCTAATTTTTGTATTTTTAGTAGAGACGGGGTTTCACCATGTTGACCAGGATGGTCTCCATCTCTTGACCTCGTGATCCACCTGCCTCGGCCTCCCAAAGTGCTGGAATTACAGGCATGAGCCACTGCGCCCGGCAAACACTGCTGTTTTTAACTGTCTCCGTAGTTTTACCTTTTTCAGAATGTTATATAGTTGGAATCATATAGCATGTAGTTTTTTAAAAATTGGCTTTATTTTTTTCACTTAGTAATATGCAGTTAAGGTTCCTCCATATCTTTTTGTGGCTTGATAGTTCATTTCTTTTTTATTAGTGCTGAATAATATTTCTTTGTCTGCATGTACCACAATTTGTTTATGCATTCACCTACTGAAGGACATCATGTTTGCTTCCAAGTTTTGGAAATAATGAATAATGTTACTATCACTATTTATGTACAGGTTTTTGTATGCACATATGTTTTCAGTTCATTTGGGTAAATACCAAGCAGCACAATTGCTGGATTGTGGGGTAAGAGTGTGCTTATTTTTGTAAGAAACTGACAAACTATCTTCCAAAGTGGCTGTCATGTTGTATTTCCGCCAACAATGAATGAAAGTTCCTGTTGCTCCACATCCTCACCAGCATTTGGTGCTGTCAGCATTCTGGATTCTGTCCATTCCAATATGCAGTGGTATCTCATTGTTGTAATTTACAGTTCCCTAATGGGATGTAATGTTGGGTATCTTTTCATGCTTACTTGCATGTGTGGACCTTCTTTGGTGAGGTGTCTGTTGAGGTCTTTGACCCATTTTTTAAATTATTTTTTGTTGTTGTTTAAAGATTTCTTTGTGTATTTTGGATAACAGTCTCTTAATAGATATGTGTTTTGCAAAGATTTTCTGCCCGTCTGTGGCTTGTCTTTTTATTCCTTGAACAATGTCTTTCACAGAGTAGAAGTTTTTAATTTTAATAAAGTCCAACTTCATTCAATTTTTTTCTTTCATGGATGATGCTTTTGGTGTAAGAGTGGAATTTTTCATCTGTTTTATTCATTGCTTTATCCTTAGCTCTTAGAACATTTCCTGGCAGATTGTAAGGACCCAGTAAATACTTGCTGAATGACTGAGCACTGTTATCTTGGGGAATTATATGCTTTCTTTTTTTTCATTTTTTTCCCTAAGAGAAGTGTTCATTTGCTGCAGCACTCTTGAGAAAAAACCACAGTCCAACGCCCATCATCTTACATAAAGGATCTATACTGCAGAGGTGGTACACCATCTACCTATGTTATGAGAGTGGTTGCAGTTTAGAGCATGAACATTATTTCAGAAAAATAGAATTCTGGGTCACTGTCTTGTCTGAGCACATTTGGTTAATGTGAGTTCTCTCTCTCTCTAAAGTTAGACTCAAAATGAAATCATAAGGCTAGAAATGAGAAAAACAAGAGACATAATACCCTAAGTATTTAAAACTAATACATAGATTTGTTTTCGTGAAAGAGAAAGTCGTTCTTATTTGTGAACCAGAATGAGCATGCTTTTGATTTCTCTTAAAGAAGTATCCCTGTCAAGTTGAATTGCTAAGTGGAGTCAAGAGAAGGTCTCACACCAAGAATTGAGATCTCATTTACTAAAAGCAAGAGAACAGCCTTTTTTCTTTTCTTCTTTTTTTTCCCTCTCAGTGAAAAGGACTCAGTAAACTCTGATTACATTATGCAGAGATAAATGGAAAAATTGATTCATAAAAATTTGTAAAAGTCTCTAATCTATGTAACAAGTATGATAAAAGTCTCTAATCTATGTAACAAGTAATGAGAATGAGGAAACTTTCCTGAGTTTGTTATTCTTCACTAAGATGTGAAGAACAAAAAATTCAGGTATAATCTTTCAGAGAGAGATAGGTCATGAGAATCTGCCTAATGAGTTTACATAATCTCTATCCCTCAGAGAGTTTTGAAAACTGAGTACGTTACACTGCACGGGTGCTGGAATTTTAATTTAGAATTTTTAGGTTTTCTTTTTTTTAAAGGAAAGGTTCTTTTGTCCCAGGTATTAAAAAGCCCTCAGCCTTTTCCCCTGTTCCCACCCTATCTATGAACAGACTCACACAGTTCTAAGAGGTACTAGGATAAGACTCTGAAAAGGAAATGTTCTTTCACAAATGGTTTCAATTTCCTCTTTGTAGAGAAAGGAAGCCTAAACTGAAGGACCCCCTTAGAAGGAGCCCTGGGGTGGCATGACCTGCATTAACATACACCTGAGATAGTGTGTCTCTTAGATGCTGGTCCTGGCTGCCTGCTTGTGGAGCCCTGAGTAGGACAAGGCTCTGGACAGTGAGTTTCTAAAGGGAATATGATGCTATGGCAGTCAGGAAGGTACACTGCTGTGCACCTTGGATAAAGTAATGGCTGTTCAGCTGCAAGGTAGATGAGAACCTCCAGCTGCTAGCACCTTCCAATCGACCTTGCTTCCCAGCCATGGCTGCACTTTTGCCAGGCAGCCCTGAGGGAGTGTGTGCTCTGAAGCTCCCATCGGGTTGGCTGTGCTCTGTCAGATCTGCATCGTGGTCTGAGGCTGCCTTG
The DNA here is from genome assembly GCA_004027715.1 of Plecturocebus donacophilus. NCBI lineage: Eukaryota > Metazoa > Chordata > Mammalia > Primates > Pitheciidae > Plecturocebus > Plecturocebus donacophilus. The sequence goes on along the minus strand of PVKP010036226.1, from coordinate 1,112 downwards.
CCCAATCCCACTTCCTCCTCCTTTCCTGTCACTGGTAGGAGACCTACCTGCCTGCAGGTGGGAAGCCTTCACCTGCCCACTTCTGCTCCCTCCACATTTATCTTTCCCCAGCTTATCCGCTACTAAACTGTTTGCACTCCTAACTCTCTCGAGTGTTGGCTTTCTAGGGGACCTAACTGACACAGTGTCTTATTAACTTTAAACATTTTAACTATACAAAAAATTAAATTTATTATAAAAATTAGTAGAGAAGTATATCGTATAGAATCAAATAGTATAGACCCATTCACATCAAATAAGTAGTAAGTCAAATCCTTCTCTCTGATTCTATCCAGCCCCAATTCTACTTCTCACAGGAGCCTTAGATTTGGAATGTGTCCTTTGCCATATTTTCCTAGGAATATGCATATATACAATTTTGTATTACACAAGTAACTCTGTATTACATATATTGTTTTGTACCAGTATTATTTTTTAATTTAGCAACATGTTTTAGAGACCTTTGCCATGCATGATAATGAAGCTGCCCCCATCTTTTGGACGGCGGCAGAGTATTATATTGTGTGGAATTTCATGCATACTTACTTCTTTTTTCATTCTTCTGTGTTCTTGCTTTGTGTTTCTTTCCCTTAATTTTTTCCCTCTAAATGAAACAATATAGATATTAAAAATATACACAGTAACAAAAAGTTCAAATTATGTAAAATAAAAAGTAAATGTTACCATTCTGCATTACAGGGTAGAAATCCCACTCCTTAAAAACCACAACTTTTAAGTTTCTGATTTTTGTACTTTTGGTATTTTTTATTATAATTTTAAGCGCTATATTTTTATTTATTTTTAAGCTTTTATCCAATAGTAGCTACCATAGCATAGGATAGGTCAAAAGCTTCTACACATCCTGCTCAGGACACTGCTGTGAACTAAAAGTCTGGCTGGGCAGGATGACATCATGGTTATTACCATGAAGTCTACAGGCAGGCTGAGTTCCAATTCTGGCTCTGTCACTTCCTGGCTCTACAATCTTGGGCTCTATGTGCCTCATTTTCCTCATGTCCAAAATAAAGATAAAATTGTACCTAGCTTGTGGGATTTTCATGAATTTAAGAGAG
>PVKP010036225.1:0-22623 GCA_004027715.1 Plecturocebus donacophilus | reverse complement strand
CTACACCGGCCTGCGCGCCGCGTCATCTACACCGGCCTGCGCGCCGAGTCACCTACACCGGCCTGCGCGCCGAGTCACCTACACCGGCCTGCGTGCCGAGTCATCTAGACAGGCCTGCGTGCCGAGTCATCTACACAGGCCTGCATGCTGAGTCATCTAGACAGGCCTGCGGGCTGAGTCATCTACACAGGCCTGCGTGCTGAGTCATGGCGGCTGCGCTCTGCGTCTGTCCGATGAATGGTGACTGGAACATTTCTTGTACACTTCTTGCTTATTTGTATGTCTTTGGAAAGTATTAAGATGCTTTGACTATTTTTATTGAGTTGTTAATCTGTGTGGGTGGGATTACTGCTGTGTTTTAGGAGCTGCTTATTATTTTGAAGACGAACCTCTCACCGGCTTTCCTGGTTGCGAGCCTTTCTCCCAGCCCACGGGCTGTGTTTTCACTGCCCTGCAGAAACTTTTTAGGGGCTTCTTTTGTTTATTTTTGATTTTGTTGACTGCGATATTGGTGTTGTATGCGACATTGAAAAAAACAACGTCATAAACCTTTCCCCACATGTTTTAGGAGTTTCCTGTTTCAGATCTTAAGTCTTTAATTCATATTCAGTTTATTTGTAGTTGTGTCCAATTTTATCCTTTTGCATTTCGCTATTTTTCCCAACATCTTTTGTTGAAGAGACAATCTTTTCTCTATTGCGTATTCTTGACACATTTTTCAAAGATCGGTTGACCATGTATGGATGGATTTATTTCTGGGCTCTCTATTCTGTTTGTCTATATATTTGTCTTTACATTAGTACCAAACTGTTTTGAGTGCTTAGAATTGTAGTATATTTTTAAATCAGGAAGTGTGGTGCCTCTAGCTTTGTTCTTTGTCAGGTTGATTTGCTTATTTGCAGTATTTTGTGGTTTTCTGTGAATGCTGCAATTGTTTTTTCAAATTCTCTAAAAAACGTCGTTGGGTCACTAAGGGTCAATATTTAGATTGCCTTGGTAGTATCCATACTTTAATAATATTATCTTCCACATCTGTGAGCATGAGATATCTTTCCATTTGTTTGTGCCTTATTTCTTTCATTGGAGTTTTTTAGTTTTTAGTAAGCAAGTCTTTAACTTCCTGAATATAATTTATTCCTAAATACTTTATTCTTTTCTTGATCGTGTAAATGGAATACTTTTCTTAATTTATTTTTCAAATAATTTGTTGTTAGTATAAGAAAACATATTTTTTAAAGTTTTAAGCCTATTTATTAAATCTAATATATCAAGATATTTTATATATTTAGCCCAATATGTCAAAAATATTACTATTTCAGCAGGTAGTACAAAATAACTACGAATGATATGTTTTACATTCTTTTTTCCATTAACTTTAAAATAAATGTTATTGTGTATATTTAAGGTATACAACATCATGTTTGATACACATATAGACAGTTATTATATTGAAACAAATTACCATGTTTATCATCTCACATAGTTACCCATTTTTATTGTTGTGGAAGAACAGCTACAATATATGTGTTTATAAAAAATAATACAATTAACTATAGTCTTCATATTGTACATTAAATCTAATATATTTTGACATATTCTACTTTCTAATTTATACATTAAAAAGTGGTATATGTATACAATAATACATATATACATATATATATGTACATCTATGATATGTTTATTCTACTTTCTGCTACTATGTATTCTTCCGATTACATCTTCCCATATCCTTCCCAACCCTACTCATAGTAACCACTGTTTTAGTCTCCATGTTTTTATATTTGAATTTTTTATTTTTGATGTTCCACAAACTAGTGAGGTTATGCACTGCTTTTCTTTTTGTGTCTGTCTGGCTTATTTCACTTACCATAATATACTTTAGGTTTATCTGTGTGCTAAATGACAGGATCTCCACTTTTTAAATGCTGAATAATATTTGTATATGTATACATGTCACAGTTTCTTTATCTATTCATCTGTCAGTGGACACTTAAGTTGTTTCCATATGTTGGCTATTGACAATAATGCTGAAATAAATACAGGAGTGCTGATATCTTTTTCATTTGCCTTTGGTATAGACCCAACAGAGGGATTGCTGATTCGTATCATAGTTATATTTTAACTTTTGTTAGGAAACTCTATACTGTTTTACATAATGGCTATACCAACCTACATTCTCACCAACAGTGTACAAGTGTTCTCTTATCTCTCATCTTTTTCATAGTAGCTATCCCAACAGGCATGAGTTAATCATTTCCTAATGGTTTTGGTGTGCATTTTCCTGATAATTAGTGATATTAAGCATATTTTCATATACTTGTTGGCCATTTTTGTCTTCTATGCATAAAAGTTTATTCAGGTCCTGTGCATCTTTTTAGATTGCATTATGTTTTCATGCTTTTGAGTTGTATGAGTTATTTACAAATTTTTAATATTAAGCATTAAGAAGATACATGATTTACAGATAATTTGTTGCCTTTTCTCCTAGAAAAGAAGATTGACTTAAGCAATACTTCACTAATATCACACAAAAAGCTTAGGTTCCAAAAATGAAAATAAATAAGTGGGACTACGTCAAACTAAATAGCTTCTCTAAAGCAGATGCAATGGGTTTTTATATGCTGATTTTTTATTCTGCATCTTTACTAATTTTATTAGTTATAGTAAGTTTTTAAATAAAAATTTTAACATGTTGTTACTGCTCAGAATATCTGTATACATCAAATCTCTGTTATAGTTAGGGTTAAAATATTAAACAAACGGCCCAGTTAGCATAAATCATTGTTTATGTCTCAATAAAAAAGTCATTGTTTTCTAAAGAAAACATATTTCACCTGTCTAAATTATTAAAATCACTCAACAGCATTATTGGTAATATTAAAAATTATATGACTCTACCTGAAAATTAACCAACTTCTACATGTCTGTATGTGTGTGTGTGTGTCTGTGTGTGTGTTTGTGTGTCTGTGTGTGTTTGTGTGTGTGTGTTGCCTGTGTGTGCGTGCGTAAGAGCTTACAGTTCTTCAAGTCAACCTATTTGTGTTCAAACTTTATGGTGAACTCAAATTTGCCTCATTTTCCTATCACCTACTGATCTTAGATCTTCTTCCCTATTTATTGTGAGTAGATATAAAAACTTGCTATTAATATCTATATTTTCTATTTCATTACTTATATTTGTGTTTCTCCTGGGAAACAGAAGCATATGAATTGGTGATGAGCTAGATTTATAATCAACAAAATTTTAAAGGTCATCACATAACCACATCAACTGAAAAATAACATGAAAAGTACAAGTGATAAATAAAAACTTTCATAAAAAGAAATAAAGGTCAAAGCTCTTTGAATGTAAGCTCCAATAAGGTATTTTTATTTTCTCTCCATATGAACAGGGTTTATGACAGTAGAGAATGTTTAATAAAGAGGATGATAATGAGCATGACTGAAATGTCAAATAATCTCATGTAAAATGAGCATTGCTTTTCAGAAAACATTAATATCTTAATGCAATCTCAGAAGGCTAATGTTTAGCATATTCTTTACCTAGTGTTTATCTCAATATAATCTTTAAAACTGGATGATATTTTATATAATAATTATTTTGGCTTATTACAAAAGCTCAACATGCATATTGAAGAAAAGTCATAAAATAAATACATATAAAAAGAAAAAAATGGTGCAAGATAGCATATGGTAACAGTTTTACAATATGAGTGAATGTCTTAATAAAGAGGCTTTGGAATAATCTATTTCCAGGGTCCACCTTGTTTCTTCTCAAAAGCTTCTTTGAAATATTAAGTTATGTCCTGCCATCATCAGAACCCCCTCCCTCAACCAAAAAGAAAGAAAAAAAAAGCAGAAAAGAGATACAGACCGTGAGGCTATATTTATATGTACCTTACTCATCAGTCTCTAAAAGACTAAGGTGTTCACCCCCTAATGACAAATGCCTTGATATTACAGAATGAGTCAGAGCACATAGAGCTGGTCCATTGAGTTCATTTCCTCTATGTTGGGGAAAGTGTGAGAATGGAATGAGGACACAGTGCTCTTCCCTTTTATCTAGATTAGCCATTACATTCCATGGCAAAAGCCACAGCACTTTTGCACCAACCCAACACAAGGTCTGCTAGATGTGCTAATGGACATGCCTGTCCTTTGTTTAACCACAGTAATAACTATCCTTCTAATGAAACTCCAGTTACTTCAACAGCACCTGTGCCTAATCCACTCATCTCAGCAGGACCCCCAGAATCTGCTGATAGAGAAGGAATTAATATCTCTCATCTTCGGTGGGTGACCCACCCCATACCTTCCCCACTTTTTCTCAGGGTCTTTAAGGCAACATTAAAGACTGCTTCTGCTTCTTCAAGCTCTGTCAGTCTGTGATTCTATGTAAACATTTGCTCATTCATCTAGGAAACAAACACAAAAATTATGCACCATTTTAGACCTTTGTGTTGAACTAGAACATTTACCTTTAACTGGACATATATTGATTGCATTCTTATTTCGTTCTTTTCACTCTAATATATAGTTTCATGCATAGTGATGAATTAGGATTTTATTGCTATAGGATGTTCGATGTTGAATTCCAACTGAAAGGTGTAGCAGACCATCATGGCACATGTATATCTGTGTAACCTGTGTATTCTGCACATGTATCCAGAAAACTAAGATTTAAAAAAATTAATTAATTTAAAAAAATTTGTTAACTTTTTCATGTAAATAAGTACTCCTCAAAAGCACACTTTCCAAGACTACCTAGCATTCCATCATTCATTTAACAAATTCTCTATTGATTATTGACCAGTAGATTATACTTAAATTTAATTACAATTTTCTTCCATAGCAATACAATAAAATCCTAGGATTTTTCTTTCAGATTACATTTCAAAAGTGAAATACTACAAGAGGAATATATTTTATAGCTTTTAGAACACTGATTTTCAATTATCCCACGAATATATACTCCTACTACTGAACTATAATTGTACTATCTTGAAGGACCATTTTCAGTGCTAACATTCTTTTGTTCTAAATGCTTGTCAAACTTAACAGTGATAGCTCTTTTTAAAATAACAGGATGACTAGTGATGAGTAATATTAAAAAGAGAGGAAAAAGTTAATAAATACTTACTAAAACCCATGTCACCATATATCTATAGGTGAAAAAATAAGCAATTTATTATGAATAAGACACAGCATTTATAGTCTGACAAAAGTCATAAAAATTTATCACTATTACTCAGAGGTATATAACATTAAATAATTTAATTAACTTTCTACAACTCAAGCTCTCATTTGTAAAACTGATTACTTTAATCAATGTCATGAAATAATTATCAAGATTAAATGAGAACAATTAGTGGCCTACAGAAAGCTCTAACTATAGGTGGCTCTACCACGTGGCCAATGTGAATTATTCAAAAGCAATACAGAAAGCAATCTATAAAATTTATCAACTTGTCTTATGCTAAAAAAAAATCAAACATAATTGATTTTTAAATGTCTCCCTTGGTTGTAGAATAATGCAAATATATATTTCTAACCGGTGAGTCCTTTTTCTTTTCTTTTGAAAATCAGCATGGAGGAGAAAGGGGTAGAGCTACAAATGCTTTAAACATTGTTACAGAAACCTGGCTCTCTCTTTTTTTTTTTTTTCATAAATCTCAGTAACTGTTCAAAATCATTTCTAAAGTCAGTGTGTTAAGGACAGATGAATAGACTTTGATTCACAGAACAATCACTCGGTCTGAATAATTATCCTGTGAAAGAGAATTGCATGTAGTTTAGGCACCATTTAAAAATCAATGTTGCGTATAGATTTCAGGTATCCTAATTTTTATCTCACTGTCCCTGCTAATATCTGTTCAATTGCTTCTCACAAGTATAACTTTATCATGCTAGAAACTTGCTAAAATCTGTACTGGAAGTAGAAATAAAAAAGATAACAACGTTTACTATCTGCTAAGTAGAAGCCATAATTTTTATTATTTTTCTTAGCTTAAGCTTCTGCTAACAGGAAGCCATAATTTATTTTGGAGCTTGTGAGAAGATTTGTTTTTTCTACTATCAGTAAGGAACATTTCTTTATTAAACAAGAATTTATTGGGGTTCTACCTGTGTGGATACATTGGGAATAGGGTTGTGAAGAATAATATATGTTCCTCCAATTAATTTGTCTACATTCTCTCTTAAGAAACATAGAAACTGAAAAATAATACAAAAGTAAAATAATAATTTCAAATTTTGATAAATGATGTGAAGGAAATAAACAGCAATATGATAGAAAATAACTCATGGGTTGCTCCTAATTATGTTCATTAGAGTCGTACATTTTAGGTAAGCCTTGAAAGTAGAGAAACGATTGAAGGAAACAAGAAAGTGCAAAAGTTCATGAAGTAGGAATAAATTTGTCTTGATCTATGAAGAGAAATACGATGAGTGTGATTGAATAATAGTGAGCAAGAGGGCAATGGCAGAATGTAAAATCTGGCAAAAAAAAAAACAGGTTGAAATTATACAGGAATTTTCTGGTGAAGTAAAAGTTTTTATTTTATTCTGACTTCAGGAAAAGTCATAGAAAGTCTTCAGTCAGGAAGCGATGTGATCTGATTTGCAGTTTCAAGAAACTACTGTCTCGTCTCTGTGGTAGATGTCCACAAGGTTAGCAGGATTGTAGCCAACAATGAGAGACAATAATTGGGTTGAGGAAGGTAGTATCCAAAATAATGGGAAAAAGTGGAGATTTAAGATGCCTTGTACAATTCAGGCCAAAAAGATATTTGAGAAATGAATATCAGCAAAAATATTCACCCAGTGCTTGTCATCAATCATGACAGTTTTTTAAAATAGCAAGATTTATATGTGCCAACTGGTAAATAATCACTGTCTTTAGTTTCCCAAGTATCTCCACTCATCACATTGAGTTTTTTTTCCCACAACACTCTGGATACCTTAACACTTCATCAATGCATTATTAACGACTTGATTATTGAAACACCTACATCCTTTCTTCTTACTGGCTGTCAATTGTACAATATCGCATTTTAGTAAAATAAAAAAGGTAAGATTTATCTACATTTAACAGAGTATTTGCTGTAAATGAGTTTTACTGTGAATATGTATATAGAAATACGAACTTAAGATGTCTCTCAAGCTAAGGAATCATACACAAGACCCTAGATGATGCTGGTTATGCGGTGGAGATGACCACTGCGAGGACTCATATTTATTCTCTCCTCTTTCCTTTTCTTCTTGCTAAGTTCTGTGCTTTCACACATTCTACCTACAGATCATCCATAAGTAAGACGTAAGAAAAAATTTGAGTTTTGTAGGACAAAAATAAGGCAGATCATTATCCACACAAGGGAACAAATAGATTAAAGGAAAAAGATGGGATATTAATATAGCCCCCTAAGCTTAGAATAGAACACTTAAGGACAATTGAGTACCTATAACCCTTCTTTTTAGAGCATTGGCACCTAATTAGGAATTCTTATTGAAAACAGGTCATTGAAAAAGTCTAGTTCAAGATTCTAACTCCTCCTTTTAAAATCCATTTTGCACAATTTTACTAAACCATCAGTCTATTTTATATTCAATTGATTAGACATAAAAATTATGGTGAGAACACTGTAGCTTGTAATCCCTTGTTCCCTTGATATGTGAAATCTACTAATATTAACTTGTTCAGAGTACATTATCCAAATCTCTTATTACTCTTTTATAAATCAAAAGTTCGAGTGCAGTCATACAAGAGACAGAATTTTATGCGAGCTGTCTCATAAGAGAATTACCAGAAGGGTAGACTAAGAGACTCAATATACAAATTAAAAGTGGCAGATGATATATGACGATGAAATTCTGACGCCCTCCATCTGTAGCCATTGACTGAAATGATGAGAAATTTATTAATGACTGCGAGCTTCTCTATTTTATTGCACCTGCTTCCGACTTAGGACCAACCAAAAAAGCCAAATAGAATTAGAAAAAGCCAAATAGAATTATCAAATTAATTAAATAAGATCCATACTTTTAGTTAGGCCACCCCTGGATTCCCCAGGCCAATAACCTCCATTGAGAGTATACCTAAAACCACCCCTTTTTAAAAAATTCTCCTGTGCTTGTGATATGATTTGGCTGTGACCCCACCCATATCTCATCTTGAATTCCCATGTGTTGTGGGAGGAACCTGGTGGGAGATAATGGAACCATGGGGGTGTGTCTTGCCCATTCTGTTCTCGTGATTGTGAATTAGTCTCACAAGATCTGGTGGTTTTAAAGGGGAAGTTTCCCTGCACAAGCTCTCTCTTTGCCGGTTGCCATCCATGTAAGAAGTGACTTGCTTCTCCTCCCCTCCCGCCATGATTGTGAAGCCTCTCCAGCCACATGGAACTGTGGGGTCATTAAACCTCTTTTTCTTTCCAATCTCAAGTATGTCTTTATCAGCAGCACGAAAATGGACTAACACAGTAAATTGGTACTGGGAGTGGGGTGCTGCTGTAGATAACCAAAAATAGGGAAGCGACTTTCAGAACCAGGTAACAGGTAGGGCTTGGAACAGTTTGCAAGACTCAGAAGACAGGAAATCTGAATAAGTTTGGAACTTCCTAGAGACCTGTTGAATGATTTTGACCAAAATGCTGCTGATGATGTGGATGATGAAATCCAGGCTGACATGGTCTCAGATGGAGATGAAGAACTTATTGGGAACTGGAGCAAATGTGACTCCTGCTATGTTTTAGGAAAGAGGCTGGCAGCATCTCACCCTACCTTAGCAATTTATGGAACGTTCAAGTTGAGAGAGATGATTTATAGTATCTGGTGGAAGACATTTCTAAGCAGCAAAGCATTCAAGAGGTGACTTGGGTGCTATTAAAGCCATTCAGCTTTAAAAGGGAAACAGGGCATAAAAGTTCAGAAAATTTGCTGGCTAACAATGCAATAGAAAAGAAAATGCATTTTCTGAGGAGAAATTCATGTTGGCTGCAGAAATTTGCCTAAGTAACAAGGAGGCAAATGTTGGTTGATCATCAAGACAATGGGGAAAATAACTCCAGGCCATGTGGGAGAGTTTCGCAGCAGGCCATCCCATCACAGGCCCGAGGCCTAGGAGGAAAAACGTTGTTTCGTGGGCTGGGCCTATGGTCCCTCTGCTGTGTGCAGTCTAGAGCTTAGTGCCCTGCATCTCAGCCATTCTAGCCATTACTAAAAGGGACCAAGGTACAGCTCAGGCAGTGGCTTCAGAGGGTGCAGGCATCACGTCTAGGAAGCTTCCACATGGTGTTGAGCCTTCAGTTGCACAGAAGTCAAGAACTAAGGTTTAGGAACATCTGCCTAGTTTTCAGAGGATGTGTGGAAATACCTGCATGTCCAGGCAGAATTTTGCTGCAGAGAGAGGTGCTCATGGAGAAACTCTGAGTCCCAACTAGGGCACTGCCTAGGGGATCTGTGAGAAGAGGGCCACCATTTTACAGAGCCCAGAATGGTAGATCCACTGACACCTTGCACCGTGTACCTGGGACAGCTGCAGATACTCAATGCCAACCTGTGAAAGCAGCTTTGAGGGAGGCTGTACCCTGCAATGCCACTGGGGCAGTGCTGCTCAGGACCATGGGAACCCACCTCTTGTATCAGCATAACCCAGATGTGAAACATGGAGTCAAAGGAGATCATTTAGGAACTTTAAGATTTGACTGCCCTTCTGGATTTCGGATCGGGGCCTGTAGCCCCTTTGTTTTGGCCAATTTCTCCCATTTGGAATGACTGCATTTACCCAATGTCTGTACCCCGACTGCATCTAGGAAGTGACTAACTTGCTTATGGTTTTACAGGCTCATAGACAGAAGGTACTTACTTGCCTTGTCTGAGATGAGACTTTGGATTGTGGAGTCTTGAGTTAATGCTGAAATGTGTTAAGACTTTGGGGGACTATTGGGAAGGCAGGATTGATTTTGAAATATGAGGACATTAGATTTGAGAGGGGCCGGGGCAGAATGATATAATTTGGCTGTGTTTCCACCCAAATCTCTTCTTGAATCCCCATGCATTGTGGGAGGGACCCGGTGGGAGGTAATTGAATCACTAGTAGAAATTTACAAGATGCCTTAAAATGAGAAGCTTCTGGAAGTGACACAATTAGAAAATTAGATAACATAATAAATGAGTGTCTCATCTAGTTAAACATGTACCACCTAAGCTTATTCATATTTATTCCCTCATTGTTGTATTCATATTTATTCCCTCATTGTTGTATTTATTCCCTCATTGTTGTATTCATATTTATTCCCTCAATATTTTCTTATTGACAAAATTTGTTCAGAATTTTGATATCTCTTTATTTTCACTATACTATAAATGAAGATATGTTACAATTGTAATTCATATATTTAGCACCATAAATGTGAACATTCTACTTATGAGGACCTATTAAGTGAATATTCAATAAAAAGAAATTATTTGATAACATAAAAAAAATTAAAAACAATTATTCACAGTGTTATGAGCCCAAAGGCTTCTCTCACATGGATGTTCAGTGTGTCTTGCTCTTGCACCATCCTTGTTCCAATCAGTAACATAAAGGAAAGGCAATGTGGCTAACTCTTAAACTTACATAAGAAAGAACTAGATCTCCTTCAATAATTATTCTTAATAAGCTGGGGGTAATGAGTATAGATGTGAGAAATAGAACCTGAAAAGAGAGGATTGAGAGAATGACCTTGAGGACAGTCAAAGAAGATGGAACTTTCAGGGGAAATTTGGAAAGAGGCAAATATATTCATAGCAAAATTGTATGTAATGTTACACAATCCAAGTCTTCCATCTACTATCTCTTACTGCTCTATCAGATCTATTGATTAATGAACAATATTTTTAGAATATAATGGGGTTTCAGATTTTTTTAATGTTTTACCATGCCTGAAAGAGCATTGATTTTCTACTGTTTATATGTGTTTTCAAAAGTCTACTCTTGTAGAATTTTATAAACAAAACAAAAACACTGACTTGCTGTTAAATTTGCCATTACTGCTGTATTTACCAGTGTTTTTCTCTGTGTTCCACCCATCAGTAATTGCCAATTGTTGATTATGGAAGAGGGAGATAGCCTTACTGATTAGGGTGGTTTCCAGGCCCTGGAGAAAGACATTCCTGGGTTTTGAAACTGACCAGACACTAGAAGTAAATTTACATCACAAAGCAGAAAAGAAAAACATTACAGCTGAAAATTTAAGTAAGTGCTCTAAGGAAAGGGAGGTAGGGGCCTCATTCAGGAAATGAACGGTAAAGTTTAGTCATTCTCACGGAAATATCAGGCTGCCTTGGTCCAATCCCCACATTCTCACATGGTTAACACACATTTTAAGTATAACTTGCTCATTTCGAGCTTGACACAAGGCCATTTATGCATGCCGAACTGCTTCTCCAAAACACATCACTTGTAAAGGCGCCTTTAATGCTACATATTCACACTTATTTTTCTGTTTCTTGGATCTTCATGTTGTTTCCCAAAAGCTAGGTATCCAGCAGAGCTTCCTGCACGCCTGATGGTGGTGACTATTTCCCACTGAACCGTGAATGGCTCATAACACACCAGAATTTCTTTTGACCATTTTTCCAGTTCTGTAATTTAATTTTATCTGAATGTGAGTAACATTTGCTTGACATCCCTAAGTAAAGTGCAAACACATGCATGATTTTCACAATTTTGAAATCTGCTGAAGATAGGTAGAATTTTTCCTAATTTTTACATTAGAAACACATAATTCAATGATGTATAATGATGGTTTTCTAAAGTTTATGAAAAGCATTGAAATCAACAAACAAAAAATAGCTGTATAGACAAATATGTGTGGACGCTGCACTATTGTATAATGCAAAACCTTGCCAGTTTCAACTGTCCACTCCCCAAGAGGTGACTAGAATAACCTGTCTATCAAGCAAAGCTGAGTTTCTTACTCCTCCAGTGAGGAAGAGTATCGACTAAACAGAGTTACAGTGACCCCGAAAGGGAACAGCAACATGTATGACACAGTGTGGGATTCTGTGTGAGGGTGGCTTTAGTGGGCCGGGCGCGGTGGCTCAGCCTGTAATCCCAGCACTTTGGGAGGCCGAGGCGGGAGGATCACAAGATCAAGAGATCGAGACCAACCTGGTCAACATGGTGAAACCCCGTCTCTACTAAAAATACAAAAAGTTAGCTGGGCATGGTGACACACGCCTGTGGTCCCAGCTACTCGGGAGGCTGAGGCAGGAGAATCGCTTGAACTCGGGAGGCCGAGATTGCGGTGAGCCGAGGTCACACCACTGCGCTCCAGCCTGGGCAACAGGAGCCAAACTCCATCTGGGAAAAAAAAAAAAGAGTGGCGTTAGTGAAGTCTTTTAATATGGGGATTGATTATGGTTGGCCAGACTTTCCCAGGAAGGGTTTGTGGTGGGCAGGCACAATGCTGAGAGAGTTTTGAAGTGAATCTCGGTATGTACCCTGCTTTTGATCAGTAAAAGGTTTGCCCAGTTAAAAGCTGTTATTGTGAGAGGTATGCTCTCTGTCCACACCATCAATGCACTGTCATAAGCATGTGGCTACTTGAACCGTAAGATAAATTGATTTTTATGTAGTTCCCAACACAAACAATGAGGTTATTAACTGGTTTATAGTCTATTCTTCCTGAACAAGAATTTCTGGAAAAATATAGTCATGTTTATAGAGACACCCTAAATTCACAGCACGATCAAAATGATAAGGGTGCATTGTATTCCTTGGTGACTTTGTATCATTAAAGGTATCTACACATATAAAGTCTTAAATTTCTAGTAACTAGTTAATGGTGTAAATCTAAGTATCTTTTTATGTCTTAGTGCTTCCCAGTACTACTCATGTATATATTACAAATAACCAGAATCTGCAAACAACTATGATTTTTTCCATTTCTCAAGAGCTTCTCTTTCTTTCTTTCTCTTGCTCCCCACTTCTTTGACATTAATGCTAGATATAAAATATCCCACACATGCACACATGTAATGTAACTGTTGACGCTGCAAAGACCACAAAATGGTATAATCTTAAACCTCTTAAAGCGTTTGTGAAGGTTCTCTTTTAAACAGATGTTATTTTTCCTTGAATACAGGCTTCAGATGTTCATAACATACTCCAGTTCACATTTGCAAGTAAATGGTGGACGTGCATGAAAATGAAATGATTTCACTGAAATTGCTCAATGTCATAAGCAAATGCAAAATGTGTGCACATAGTACAAAACTGAATGGCTGAAACATTAATAAAGTTGATTCTGAAATAGAGTCTTTAATTTTAGGGTTATTGAAAACATGTGTTTATGTTATTGTTACAGCATTTTTTAATGACCTAAGGTCCTTATATTTTTATTTTTCATAGTTGCTCTATTACTCTCAAAGTGTGCATATAGAAAGAAAATTTGTTTTGCAAACAGTTATTTCCCTTCTTCATATATTTATGGCACATTCGGTGCTTCCAAAGAGATTAAACTCAAAAGCTGCAAATGTTCTACTTATATGTCATTCATATGATGATTTTCTATGGTTTTAAAACTCTTGGCCAAAGAGGGAAAAATGAAAAGAATGTGAGTGCTCTATTTAAAAATATTTAGCCTAAAGATATGTTTTCTTTATGCTGATTTTGTTTTTGATTTGTTTAGTGGGGGAATGTGATTTGAGTATTCCATAAAGAGTGTTTTGCTATCTAGTGAAAACAGTTTGAAAGCTACCGATTTATAGGAAACCAAGTGTATATGCAAGGCAAACTGCCTGAGGGTGTTGGGTAGTGTATACACACAGCCAAATTTAAGAAAAAAGACCCCCCCCAAAAAAATGAAAAATTAAATATGTTGTCTTGCATTTGGACTACGCACCTAGATTTCTGGTTTTCCCATTAGAGAAAGTATTTTGGATTTCCTTGCCTATCTTTGCTTTACTATTTGGTATTTTGTAAAGTTCAGTTTACTTTCCACTTATATATTATTCCTAAAAAATCTTATCCCAGCATCTATTTTTCTCTATTTACATTTCTTTCCTGAGAGATACGTATATTCTAAAGCCATATTAATAAAGCAGATCTCCTCCATTTTGCCGTTCCAGGTTCACCCTCTACCTGACCCCATTATTCTCTCTTCCTCAAGAGGCTGACCTCTATCAACAATGTCAACACAGCTTCCTTGTTATCTAACATACAACTGGGTTCTCCCAACTGGAGGCACAGGCAAGGAATGGAAAAACAGGGAAAAATTTTTATCAGGATTTTATTCCCTTCACTGTTGTTCTGCCAGTTAATTTTTAAATAATTGCATGATTTCAGGCATTCCTTGCTGGAGCTCTTCTTTTCAAATTTTTAAATTAGGCTTCCCTAACTTTTATCTTCTGAGGCCAGAGAATCTCAAACTTGACATTAATGACATTTTTGAACAGGTGGTTCTTTGCTCTGGGAGAAACTGTTCGATGGGTTGCAGGATGCTCAGCGGCATCCTTGCTCATTACAGATTCCACTCCAATGGTAACCTCCCCACCAGCTGCACATTACAAACTATCTGCGTTCTCCATGTCTCATGGGGGCAGAATCCTTTCTTTTGAGAACACTTTAGGCCTAGGGGTGGTAATACTCCCTCCCTGATATTAACACTATTTCTCTGAAATATTTTTTTGGGGGGTGTCCTTAAAGATTTCCGCAGCTATGTAAATTATCTCTTTCTTAAACTCGACATTTTCAATTTGAGTGTGTGCTTCTTTTCCGAAGGAGTCAAGGTAGTGCAAGAATTGACCTTAAAAAAGCTCTTCGAAATGGAATCTACAAATTTATGATTAACATGGAAAAATTTCCTTGCTAGCTGTCAGTAAAATTCCAGTAATCTGTGTCATTTGTAATATCAAGGCTCCTAAAACTTATTGTCTATGCTGTTATGTGATAAAATCCAGATTGAAGGTAGGGCCTTGATAGACAAAATGGTACCAAGTATGTAGAGACTACATTAAAACAGGTTTTATGAGACTTCGTTATTAGTTTGTTTCTTCTAATGGCCTTAGAAATAAAAGGAAACACTAAAATCTGAATGCAGAAATCAGAGCCTAAAAGAAAAATCAGAAAATCTTCACGGCATTTTTTAAAAGGTGCATTCTGAGCAGATGCGGGGGCTCGCGCCTGTAATACCAACACTCTGGGGGGCTGAGGTAGGCAGATCACTTGAACTCAGGTGTTTGAGACTGGCCTGGGCAACATGGCAAGACTCCAACTCTACAAAAAATACAAAGTTAGCATGGTGTGGTGGTGTACACCTGTGGTTCCAGCTGCCTGGGAGGCTGAGGTGGGAGGATTCCTTGAGCATAGGAGGCCGAGGCTGCAGTGAGCCAAGATCACAAAACTGTACTCCAACCTGTGCAGCAGGGTGAGATCCTGTCCCCCAGAAAATAATACATAAAAAATAATAAATGTAAAAGTGTATCCATTTCTAACATTTTTTTAAAAAGTGAATAATGAAAAAGTCTAAAACTTTGAGAATCACAGAATTATATCTTAACCTTTCCAGGTAACATAGAGACAGTGAGGGGAAAGAACAGTGTCCACAAATGAGAGCCATGTAACTGAGAAGTTTCCATCAACAAATTTCACCAAAGCCCCTAGTTGGAAAGGAAGCCATTTTCTGTATATTATTTTAGTTTCAAATATCTCTGACATTAATTTAAACAAATATATTGATTACTTGTTAAATTAATATAATTGTCTCAGTGGCTAACCCTAGGACAGGTACCTTCACAAGCTGATGCTAAAGTTTTTCAAACTTCAACGCACTCTTTCCCTTTGTCCTCAGACCTACCTATAACAATAGTTAGATATGAGCATGGCTCAGTCAGGATAGTCTATGACCTGCCGCAGGGGAAGATAGTCTGTATATCGAAAAGCCCCATATGTTTGAGTAGCCTGACATACTTTTGTGTTGATTCACACAACATATAAAATGTTTCCCCTAACAGCAAGGAGAAAAATCTGGAACGTATATATATGGGAGCAGAGTCAAAGGGTATGGCATCAAAACAGATCAAATATAAAGTGTCATCTGGCTAAATTTACTGATGCAGATGCACTTCTTCAGGATTAAAGATTTTCTGTTTTGGCTTGAGCACCTAAGAGTGTTATCAGTGGTCTTTAATCTGTATAACAGTCTGAGGTACGGTGGCCTTTAGTTATTTCTGTGCAATAGTGGAACTACCTTGATGTGTCGGACAGACTTTGAAGGAGAACTGATGATCTCTCACTCCTGGTATTCATGCCCTTTTGTGATCTTCATCCTTACAACAGAATATGTCAGGATATACAAAATTTTACATATGTGTGTGTGTGTCTGTGCGTGTGAGATGATTTGTTACATAAGAATGTAACGCCTATCTTACTGCAGAGTCTCTTTCTCTCTCTCCCTTATTTTCTCACTGTCTTGTTCTCTCTCTCTCTCTCTCTCTCTCTCTCTCACCGACTTTACATAAGCAAACTTTGGGAACATCCCTTAGCAAACAAAGTGTGAGCAGCCTTTTGGAGCTGAGGGCAGCCTCTGACCAATAACACATAAGAAACTGAAGCTCCCAGTTCGGCAACAGCAAGGCACGGATCTTTGCCTGAATTTCCCAGAATTATCTTCACTGAATATTTCCAAGACAAGTTTTCCATGAGATAAATCTCTGAAATTTGGAAGGCAGAACTGGAAAAGCAGTCACTTCATGCTCTCACAGTAAGCATTATGCCCAGTGCCTTTGGCTTAGACATTGTCACTGATGTGCTGGCCATCCTTGTTGGTGTAGAGGAGCAGCTGTTTGCAAATTCTCCTGAACTGCCAGATCTTTATTAGCAAATCTGAATTCTGAGCCAGGCTCTTAAGGACGAAACTCTGGACAGGCCCACCAAGCAAGCATCCATGACCAGCTGAAGTGACTCGCTAAGGGGAAAGAAATATGTATTGAGTAGTTAACAAAGGACTCCATTAACAGTACCAACTGTGACAATGTGTCCAGTTGGAGAAATGAGGATTGCAATTGCTGTGAATATTTCTTTCTTTCTTACTTTGATCAGAATATATTTGTATATTAACATACTACTTTCTCTTTTCCTTTTGTTTTGTTCTACCAGTTCATCAATGTAAATTTTAGGTAATTTTGTATCTACCATTTAAGCTATAGGTTATTACAAGGGAGAGGGGAACTCAGCAAGCAGAGGAATGGACATTTCGTTACCATTATCACTTAGGGAAAAACAGGAGTTTGTGTTATTCTTGGGAGAGGGCTTTTGTGTTTGTGGTTATATGTGGGTGGAGAGCATCATGTTAGGCATCCATGTGATTTTTCCTCCTCACGTGGCTCTACATTATGATTGATCAAGCAGTCGTTCACATAAGACCGGAAGGCAGAGGCGAAGTGCCCCAGTCCTGCCCTCTGAAGGTCAGCGGAGGTCAGTGCTCTTCTGCTCCCATGCAGTCGCTCTGCCCAGTGACTCCCAGACCTCCAACTCCAGCTTCTCCGCATCACGGGCAGACACCTGGGCACCTCCTCGGTGAAGAGTGCCAATCTGATTCATGGGTCCACCATACCACTCACGTCGAAGATGGTGACACCTGCGGCTCTGTTTGTTCTCCTCAGGCTCAGATTGCCACCCTGAGTGCCAGTGAGTCCTGATTATTCCACTTTTCCTGTTCAGCTTCACAGCTGTGGGTCCCACCGGTTTCAGACCCAATAACAGACCAAGATGCAACATCTTTGTACAGACTACTCAGCTCCTACAATGCCATAGGTGTGAAGCTCCGGCACGTTTCCTGTTCCTCATCATTTTAAGTGGTTCTGATTCTCTAGTCACACCTCATGTAACAACCTGAATTTTAAGCTTTCTCACTAATATTCTATAGCATCTCGGCCCTGGATTTTCTGAGTGTGTGTCTCTGCAGGTGTTGAGGCAGAGTAGAAAACACACAGATTCATTCTGCTCTAGTGTTTGTGAGAAAAAACGTTCTGCAGGTTTAATCTATATCATTCGTAGATGCAGGCACTGGATGCTACTACTAAAATGATACTGAACATCTGTCTGGCTGTAGCATCTCAGTGTTTCACTCTTCACCCATTCTGTATCCACCATTACTTAGGCAATGTTTAAAATTTGGCACTCAAATATAAATTGGTACACCAGCTGCTGTGTTTCAAACAAGAAATCACCGTAAGAAAAACTGGATAAATTTGTAACTTCTTTAATTAGTTTAATGTTAACATATGATTTAAATGAAAAGACTTTGCGCCTTTAATCATGAAATGAAAAAAAAAATTACTTCAGTATATTTTTTCCTTAAAAATATGTTTTACCAGAATATAGCTGCAGTTTATTTAAAAATCTGGGCTTGTACTAACCACCATTCTCATACTATCCTATACTAGTTTTCCATAGAATCAGAGTTCTTACGCTTAGTGTAAAGAGCATCACCTAGGGTCCTTAAGAAATATACATTATTGGGCTTCATCTCTGAAAATTTTGACTTAGTAGATTTAGCAGGGGCCCCGGGAAGCTGTATTACAGCGAACACCAGGTGATATTGCTAATACATTCTGCTGAACCTGCCGAGTCCAATTGATCATTGAATCAAGTAAAGTTCATTGAATTTCTACTCAAATTTGTCTATGGAAATATGCAAAACTTCTGTAAATTCTGCATCTGAATCTGAAATTAAAGGAGCCAATTGGTTGTGGTTGTTTGAGACTTGCTCTGAATGCGATGAACAGTTTTATGGAGGAATAGAAATCAGAGGTAGTGAAAATACAATGTAAAGTAACAACTTTTTAGGATGAAGGAAAATGTAACAAAGACTGAAAAACTGTCCTTTATCTGATACCAATAACGGTGACTTCTATATTCACAGCGCTTTGTAGTTTTCAAAGCACTTTCAAATATTATTTCATTTTATTCTCACAATTGAATACGGTTGGAAATTGGATTTATATTGCTCTTTTTATCCCCCATGGGTGAAAAAGTGAAGTAACAACACAAATGTACTTCATGTCACCTTTTGGTTAGGGACCAAGCTGATCAAATGCTGCGGGGGATCTCCAGGGATGTTTGTACCAAAGCAGAGAGATGTAAACTTTTTTCAGTAGGTAGAAAAGTTTGAAAGTCAGAGGCAGTCAGTTAAAATGTGCCTCCTTTGCAGAAAGGTACTAAAATACAGGAAAATAATACACCAATATATAAAGATCGATTATCTTTTAGCAGTAACAATGACAAAACAAAATTTGTTTTGATAGAAGGTTGTGTAATTCATCATTATATTACTAAAAACAATGAAACACTAAAAATAAATACATTATATTTTGCATACGTTAGTGAGATATAGTTCTAATTATAATTTGCGAATCTACTTATTCTGAGGCTATCTTGGTAATTTCCTATTTCTACCTATTTATTTTAGAGTCAGTATTAATGAGTTGCAAAGGGTAGTGAGAAAAGAACTCGCACAAATTTAAGCGATGAAGATTAAAATATGCATAATAGAAGTGATGGCTTGGAGACAAAACATATTCTAGTCTGTAGGTGTTCAAATGTAAAAAATGTAATTTTTAATACAATGTTTTGGATTAAAGTATAGATTTCACGGGCTCATAATAGATAAAAATAGTAGGAAGCTTTTCAGCGCAAAGTGACTCCATACATTGCTATTTCCAGGACATAAATTAGACATATGAAATGAGTGGAAGTATATCATAACTCAATTATTTTATAGTATATTATATATTATTTTAATTGAATTTATTTGCATTAATATTTAAGTTCCTAAAAACTAATAAAAATGTTGATACAGTATTATGGCATTGACAGAAAAACAAGTATAATTTTTAGTATTAATTAGTATAAAATAATATTTAAACAGCCCTAAAATTCACTGTCCAAAGCTACAATATTTGAAATGTTGTAATACTAGTTCTGTTGATTTTCTCATGCAATTTCGAACTCTAGAGGTTAAAATTTAAGGCTTCTCCAAAACCTTTGAGACCACAAATGTCACATGATACACTTAAAGGTAGCGGACATTTCTGGATAATATTTACAGTGCCCTCAGAGATTCTGTGAACAGGTCAATCTACTTACTTTGGGTAATGTGTGGCTTTGTAAACCACATACTGCTAAGGTTCCAATTACTGACTTAAGAAGAGCAACACTCCTGGACCGCATCATCTGTCAGTCAGCTCATTTGGCTGAGTTCATTTAGGCAATAATAAACAAGTCAGGATTTAAATTATAGATTTGTGATTCCAGTTTAGCACGTTTTCCAATACCTTCCTGTAGTTGCAGAGTGGTGTTTATTCTATCAGTAAGGTGGTACTTAAATGTCAGAACCAAAACTCAGGATGAGTGTTCCGGTATCACCTTCCCCATTACTAATTGTTATTAGTATACTAATATTGTTATTGTATACTAATTATTGTTATTGTATATTAATTATCACATGACACTGCAGTTGTTTATGTGTCATTTTTCCTGCTAAAATATATTTGTTTGCAGTAGGTCATGTTTCCTTTACTTTTGAATGCTTGGATTTTGCTGTCCTTTCTGGAATGTAATAGAAGACCAATAAATATTTATGGAATTAATGAATGAAAAGAAGTATAGAAATGATACAACATATTTGGCAAAGAGGTTACATACTTGAAAATCCACATGATTTAATTACTAACAAAATTTTACTTTCTGATTGCAGAAGACATCTGCCCCAGCCCACCATTGTGACTTTAATCACATGAATCCAATTAACAGAATGCCCTTTTCTCTACTCCCACCCCAGTCAGTGCTTGTCAAAATCAAATCTGCAAGATCAGTCTCAAATTGTCTTTTCTTTATGAAGCCTCTTCTGGATTCCCCTACAAAATGCTGTAATTTTTATTCTGTAAATGCTCACAGTAATGTGAGGGCTCATTAGAAGAGCCTATTCATAGCCTCGCTTACAGGAATTAACATAATATATACCTGTGAATTCTCCCTGTGTGTGTGTGTGTGTGTACACACACACACACACACACACACACTTTTTAAAAATTCCTTAACAGCAGTTGTCTGTTCTTCATTTTCATATTCTTTGCACATCAAGCATATTATCTGACTTGAATTATAAAGTACCCAACAAATTATTATAATAAATGAATTATAATAGAAATTCTGCATGAGATGAAACATTAAAAATGTTTTATTTAAACAAGATAAATATAAAGCTTTTAAAATAAGTTTTAGAAATATCTGGTAAAATGGAATGGGTTTTGCTAAGGAGAAATAATTGCCATTAAATACGTATAATTATTTTGCAATATACATAAAAATAGCTACATAAACAACTTACAGTTTTAACTTACAGGTGCTACATTTTTAAAATTTTGCTTTTATGTATCCATAGGTATCTGCCAAACATTACTGTTCTCTTCCTATATAGTGCCTGTATTCTTTTAGGGGGTATATGATTCTCTAACATTTTCCTTGCAATCTCTATACACTTTCTGATCATGAAAATAAAATCATATATATTTAAAATGTGACAGCATTAATTTGAGATCCTTTTATGTCTTTGCTTATGAGTAATTTGGTTAAAATGATTTTATTTATGCAATTCTTGTTTTTAGAAAATATAAAAACATACTCCTTATCACTTGCATATGTATTACCTTATTTACTTAAATTATTGTACACTCATTCTTCAAAATGTAGGCATATAAGCACTTTTCTGGGAAGCCAGGTCAGAGTAATATATATTACTATATATTGCATATATTACATTATCCAACTCAGATTAATATATATTAGTCTGCCCTATGCTCCCTTAGGGTTTTGTACAGGCCAGTATTACTGTCTCTATAACATTCCATGAAAGAATCCATTGGACAGTAAGCCCTATGACGATAATGACTGGGTAATAATGATTGTTATAATGAACATGAAAACGAGTAATTCACTCATGTTTATACTCATTAAGAAAACTGTTTATAAATATAAGCTCAATTTAATAAAGTGGTAAAATTATTTCTCGGTAGTAAAATGTCTTTATCAAGCTTTATTTAGTCGTCTAATTAGATAATACTATTCAATAGAATTCTACCTCACCATGTATTTCATTATACGATTTATATGTATTTAAAAATATTTATGTCTAATTAATCTATTCAAAAATAAAAGAATAAAATCTATGAAAAATAAACAAATTACATAGATATTTATTTTAATAATTTTAAAACATGATCTCAGATATAACAGGATTTTCTTATTGCAAACTGCTTTCAGAGAAAAATAGGGACAAATTATTCAAAGACTGTTTTTCAATAGTAAATTTTGAAATAAATGTAGGTCACATACAGGAAGAAGTGAGTCTTCACACAGTCAGTCTTCAGCAGAAACAGAAATTGTAGAGCTGCTTCACAGGGCCGCCTCTGGGTGAATTTGGGGTGCAATATCAAGAATAGCTCAGATAATGCAGGGCTTAGCAATGAGTCGGACTCTGTGCAGAACTTAATGTTTTACTCAGCACTTTCCTACATCCCCCTCCTCTTGCCCTCTCAAAGATGCCACACTAACGATCGCCCCTTTCCCCACTC
>PVKP010036224.1:0-22603 GCA_004027715.1 Plecturocebus donacophilus | reverse complement strand
TCCTTTTCTCGAAAAAAAAAAAAGACTCCTTGGCTTTATACTGTAGCAGTTATCTCAGTTTAAATTTATCAGAGCAGCTAACAACTGAAAGGAACCCTGATGTTAATCCTTTTATGACACAAAATCTAATCTGTATCTTAGTTAACAAATTCAAATTTAGATTTTTGTATATTTTTCTTAAAGTAAGGTTTATTCAGTAATAAAGAAGTAATGCATAGTGTTAAAATATATTAGTAGTTATTGTCCATTAGTTTAGTGTTTGAACTTTTAAAGTCATGACTGGCCATAGGCAAAACTAATACAATTTCCTTCCTGTTTCCCACAGTCCCCTTTTCCTTCTCACTTTATGGTACTACCTTTTTAAGGTACTTACTACATATTCTCTTTGATTAAAACCTCCTTAGAAAAAAATTTGAAATGCATTGATATCAATGTATTAGTCATTTACTTATAACAGCTTCAAGTGTTACTCTTCCTGGGGTGAAGAGCTCTATGAACACCTAGCTGATGATGTTCTGTGAAATGTTACGATATGGGAAAGTTTGAGATGGGTAATTGTTGATGGTAATTATCATTGAATCTTTCCTGGTGTTTTTAAAATCACAGTCACCCACTATCCTTATGTAAATCTTAGGAAATATAACCTAATGTTCTCTCATAAAGTGATATAAAATTTGATCAGCAGAAAAATACTAACATACAAGCTTCAAGAATTAATGAAAGTAGATTTTGTTGTAGAACAATAACTAATTTACTTTTATGATTTCCAGGTGGTTATACAATTAATGACAAGCCAAACCCCAGAGGCGAAATCGTAATTGGTGGACAGAACATCTCCATGGGATATTTTAAAAATGAAGAGAAAACAGCAGAGGATTATTCTGTGGATGAAAATGGACAAAGGTGGTTTTGCACTGGTGATATTGGAGAATTCCATCCTGATGGATGTTTACAGATTATAGGTCAGAATGTTTACTTTTTATGGTTTTCTTTAGTTTTTATAACTTCAATATATATGAAAGATAATACTGATCAGTCATCAGTAAGGTTGATGGTTCCATTCATTCAAATTCTGGACAAGTTATTTAACTTATGTATGAGCTTTTCCATCAGTAAAACAGGGACAATATCAACTTCATAGGGCTGTTGCTAAGATTAAATGAGTTGATATATGTAAAATATTCTAAGCAGAGCCTGAACGTTAGTGTAAGTACTAGCAGCAGTAGCAACAGCAGCATTGAGTGTATCGAGAATGGGCAGGGAAATAGCAGATTAGTAATGAGAAAACAAAAAGAACTCAGAGGAGGTCTTTCTTGGTCAACCACATGTTATTTTTGTATAACTATTTCCTGTAACATACTCTATGCTAGGCCTTCCTCACTCTACCTTTCCACCCAAGGGGCAGCATGGACGCACATATATATATATATATATGATACTTACTATATATATATATATATATATATATATATATATATATATTTTTTTTTTTTTTTTTTTTTTTTTTTGCTGTCGGCTATTTATATGGGTCTAACTAGGCCTGAACTTTAGAAAATTAGTATCAATACTTAGCACTCATCAATTCTGAGAATGTCATTTACTTTGGCATTGTCCTTTTTGAGCCTACTGAAATGGACCTTTATGTTCAAGAACTGACTCCAAAATGGGCCCTTGTGATACTCACTTTGATGAGGCAAAAGTTAAAACAAAACTTGTTGATGAGGACCACTCAGCAGGATCCCAATCAGGTCTTTTTTAAGATACAGAGTTTCCTCACCTATGTCTAGTGACTGATTTCAATCTGTCTCTGGACCTCACGATATTTGACCTGAATATAGTTAGAGATTTCCTGGGAAAATCGGTTCTTCATCTAGAATTTTGATCTGCTGGGGAAATTCCCAGGAACCCATGGTTCAGTTGAGAACCAATAAGCTTTTTTTCCCCTTGTTTTGTAACTGCACTGGAATTAAAGGTTATTTCTGTAAAGTGAGCTCCCAGGCTATGGGTAGGCAAATCAGCACTCACACAAAGGTTCCCAGGCCACGTGATGATTATTCAAGCTGTGCCATCCTGTGCTAGCACTTTCTTAGAGCACTGTCATTTTAACAAGATAATGTCAAATGTGGAAAAGGAGAGTTAACATGTGTTAAATGTATTCTATATGCCAGACACTGTGGGTTATGTCTGTATGAAGCAGGCATTATTATCTTGATAAAACTGAGGATTAGGAGGTTAACTGACATGCCCAGGATCACTTATCTAGTACCAGGCAGAGTTACCATTGAAATTGAATGTTCCAAAGTCCTAGTTCCATCTATTAACTTGATTATAATATTTAACTTGATTATGATATATTTAAGATTATAATAAGATGCCAAAGCTTTGAATATAAAGTGTAAGTTTTAGCCAATACTTATTTAACTAGGGATTTTCTTTTTAACTGGTGTGTATGGGCAAGCATTATACATTTGCAATTTTTACCACTTTAAAAGTAATGGCAAAAACCACAATTACTTTTGCACCAACCTAATAATAATTTTAGAAGAAGTAGTTTTGTACATAATGATTAAGGCAATGATATTCAAAGAAGACAGTCAGAATTGCATATACCTTAGTAAAACAGACTATGGATGACTTAATATTCTTTATGACTTACAGATCGTAAGAAAGATCTAGTGAAGTTACAAGCAGGAGAATATGTATCTCTTGGGAAAGTAGAAGCTGCACTGAAGAATTGTCCACTTATTGACAACATCTGTGCTTTTGCCAAAAGGTAACTTTCCAAAGTTGTATTTTTTTGTTTCATAAGTCCTAAGATATTTAGAAAAGAATGTGCTTACATATTATCATAAGGGTAACATTGATTTCTCTTAGAATTTTCATCAGATCTGGGGAATTATACATTTATGAAAGTTAATGAATTCAATAGCTTGAACATCATTTGAGATAACGCAGACATGTTAACTGTTTATTGGACACCTGCATCTTGCTAAATACTTAACTATGTCACAAGTTATTTCATTTAACATCCATGACAACTGAGACATAGCATAAGTAATTTTCACAAAAAACTAAGACAACTACTACTTTTGAGATGAGTTTTGAACCCAAGTTTTTCTAAATCAAAAGCCTTAAGAGACTGAGTCAATTACTTTATATGTTGATATATCTTATTTTTATGGGTTTTATTCTTTTTAAAAATTGTAATTGCAGTAAAAAGCATACAACGTAAGATTTTACATCTTAACCATTTCTAAATGTACAGTTCAGTAATGTTGTGTATGTTTACATTGGTGTGCAGCCAATCTCCAGCCCTTTTTTTTTTCTTCAAAATAGAAACTCTGTACCCATTATTAAACAACTCCCATTCTTTCTCCTTGCTTCCCCTGAAAAACACCATTCTACTTTCTCTTTCTGTGAATTTGACTTCTCTAGAAATCTCACATAAGTAGAATTATATAGTTTTTGTCTTTTTGTGTTTGGCTTAATTCCCTTAGTATAATGTCCACAAGGATTATCCATGTTGTAGCATATGCCAGAATTTCCTTCATTTTAAAGGCTTAAAAATATTCCATTGTATCCATAGAATGTATGTTGTTTGTATATTCATTATCAGTGGACACTTTGGTTGCTTTCCCTTCTTGGCTATTGTAAATAATGCTCCTTGGAAAATGGGTATGCAAATATCTCTTTGAGATCCTGCTTTCAATTATTTGGATAAATGTCCAGGAATTGCTAGATCATATGACAGTTCTATTTTTAATTTTTTAAGAAACTGTGATACTGTTTTCCATAGGAACAGCACCATTTTTACATTCCTACAACAGTACACAAGCATTCTATTTCCTCCATCTCTTCACTAGCACTTGTTTGTTTTTTATAATACTCATCCTCATGGATGTGAGGGGATATTTTATTTTGGTTTTGATTTGCATTTCCCTAATGATTTGTGCCACTGAACACCCTTCCCTGTGATTGTTGGCCATTCATGTATTATCTCTGGAGAAATGTCTATTCAAGTTCTTTGTTCATTTTTTTAATTGGGCTATTTGGTTTTTTGTTGAGTTGTGGAAATTATATATTCCATTTATTAACCCCTTATCAGATAGATGATTTGCAAATCTTTTTTTCTGTTCCATAGATAGCCTTTTTACTCTGCCAATTGAGTCTTTTGATACACAGAAGTTTTTAATTTTGACGTAGTTGCAGTTATCTGTTTTTGCTTTTCTTGCCCTTGCTTTTGGTGTCACATCCAAGAAATATTACCAAATCTATTCTCATAAAGTGTTTCTTTTGTTTTTTTTTTTCTAGCAGTTTTATAGTTTTATTAGATTGGTACAAAAGTAATTGCGGTTTTTGCCATTAATGTATAAATCCACAATTACTTTTGCACTGAACTAATAGCTCTTAAATGTTTAGCTTTTTTATCCGTTTTGAGTTAATTTTTGTATATATTGTAAGGTAAAGGTCCACCTTCATTCACTGCAGGTGGATATCCAGTTTTCATAGCACCATTTGTTGATGAGACTGTCCTTTCCTCATTGACTGATCTTAACACCCTTGTCGAAGATCATTTCTCCATAGATACAAGGATTTACTTCTAGTTTCTCTATTCCATTGGTCTATATGTCTGTCTTTATGTTGGTATTATGGGTTTTATTGTTTCCTAATGAAATTTTAATAAATAAGAGAAATATATATTTTGAATTATCTGTACTGTACTGTTTCATTGACTAATTTATGAATAACTTTTCTCAATGATTTCATTTCTAGTTTATTTTCTATCTTTTTAGTGACCAGTCCTATGTGATCAGTTTTGTGGTTCCTAATCAGAAAAGGTTGACACTTCTGGCACAACAGAAAGGGGTAGAAGGAACTTGGGTTGATATCTGCAATAATCCTGCTATGGAAGCTGAAATACTGAAAGAAATTCGAGAAGCTGCAAATGCCAGTAAGTAAGAAATTGGTAGACTACTATAGTCCCTAAAAGTCATCCAATAATGTCTTTTGCATTAGACTCTTCAAGATGTTCGCTTTAATAATAAAATACAGGATTTTAAGAAACCTACTTCTTAAATATGTATAATAGATTTCCATGTTGGAACGATCCTTCAGTGTCATATAGTAGAATAATCTATCTAGTTCTTTATTGCACATTTTAACATATTTGGTCATCTAGCCTGTATTTGGAATGGTCCATGCTTGGGTAGATCTGTTATACAAGTCTACTTTGTGTCTGCAAAGTAGAAATTAATAACTTTAAGTTTAGTGACTAGTGTTTTAACCATGATTATGCTTTGTGTATATACTTTGGCTCTGTAAATGGACTATCTCAGATGATGCATTAATAACCAATTGGCGAACATCTGATTATATAGTATGTGCCAGGAATTGTGTCACACACTAGGAATGCAGAAAGTAGTAAGACTCATTTCTTGCTCTCATGTAGTTCATTATCAGGTGAGAGAGGCACATAAGAGAGACAACAATCTTAACAGCAATAGACAGATGAACAGAGAATCATGGTACCACAGATGAAGGTACCTAACATACCTGGGAGGACATGGAATAGATGTCACTTAAGCTCATTCTTAAGGGTTGATTAGAAGTTAACTAGGGAGGACATTCTAGGCTAAGAAGCAACATGAGTAAAGGCAAATAGGTATGTAAAGGATGATCTGTGAGGGAACTACAAGGAATCTGGCGTTACTGGTACAGTATAAAATATGAGGTAAGGCTGTAGAGATTAGCAGAGGCCAAGTTGTGTAGTGCCTTCTATGCTGTGTTCAGAAATTTGGATGTAATCCTATACGCAGTGGGGAGCCACTGGCAGGTTTTACTAGGTTAGTGACGTGGTCAGGTTTGCATTTTGGATAGATGCAGTCACTCTGGAGGCCGTGCTGAAGATGCATTTGAGAGAGACTGGACCGAGGCAGAAGGCCAGTTTAAGAGGGCTGTAGGAGATACTTAGATTGGGGGGTGTTGAGTAATGAGGGCCTGAAGCAGGGAATCAGGAAACATTTATGAAGTGAAATTGGCATACTTCAATGATTAATTGGATAATGTAGACAAGGGAAAAGAGAAGTCTAGGTTAGCTCCCAGATTTGTAGCTGAAGTGACAAGGTAAAAACTACTATTGATTGAGCTAGAAAATACAAGACGAAGATCTGGCGTATACAAGAAGATGATGAGGTCAGTTTCGGACACATGTAGTTTGAAACACCTTTTGGATAGTCAAAGTTAAAATGTCCAGCAGGTGATTGTGTATAGTCTAAATCTTATTGGGAGAGGCCTGGACTATACTATACACTCCAGGATAATTGAAACCAAGAAGGTAGATGGGCCAACCTTGGGTGAGATTGTAATGGGAGAACAGGAGGCTATGGATGGGTCTCTGGACAACACCAGCATATAAAGAATGGATGAAGAAAGAGATGTGTGTGGGAAGCATAATTTGCAAGATGCCAGGAGAGCAAAGCCCATGCAGACCACTGCTAAGAGTTTCAGGAAAGAGTAATCAACAGTTTTAAATTAGCAGAAAGGTCTAACAAAGCTTATTGGAACATTGATTGGAAAATTAAAGAGATTAAAAATGAATGCTCAACTTAAATAGTAGGCTTTTTTTTTTTTTCCTTTTTCCAGCAAGGGATTCCATGTGGGTAGGCTGATTTTATAACCTTTTTTTTTGGAGATGGAGTCTTGCTCTGTTGCTCAGGCTGGAGTGCAATGGCATGATCTCGGCTCACCACAACCTCTGCTGCCCGGGTTCAAGCAACTCTCGTACCTCAGCCTCCTGAGTAGCTGGGATTACAGGCATGCGCCACCATGCCTGGCCAATTTTTGTGTTTTTAGCAGAGATGGGGTTTCACCATTTTGGTCAGGCTGGTCTCAAACGCCTGATTTCGTGATCTGCCCACCTCGGCCTCTCAAAGTACTGGGATTACAGGCATGAGCCACCGCACCTGGCCTTCATAACCTTTTTTAAGTTTCATTTTTATCAATATAACAGGTATATATAATTTTTAAAACATCAATATTCTGGACTTGCAACAAAAAGCAGCCTATGTTGTATCCCTCTTTTCCCCAGGTCTCATCTGTCTTCAACTTTAGTTGTTTTGTTAAAGTCTCTGACATTCGTCTCCATTTTTCTAAAGAAAATTGTTATATTGATCCTTCTTGAATTTTTCATTTGTGATGTTATCTATGGACTTCCAACCACAGAAGATGATTTAACTTTCTTATAACCATTCTCCTCCTCTTCCCCCCTACACTCTTTTCCAATATATAGTACAATTCACATTTTAGACCCAGGTTTACATTATGACTATGAAAATGTTCACAGCTGAACTACATAGTGTTTTATGATTATATTTCCTTTCTTGGACAATTTTTTGGTTTTCCCTGGATCTTAAAATTTCCTTTCTTTATTAGTTTTCTGTATACCTATTCTTAAGTCTTCCTGTAAACTCTGATAAAATTGTAAAAATTCTCCCTGATACAGGAAAGGATAGCGTGTCTGTATTTTTTTTTCCTCGGAGACGTACTTCTTAGAGCCCTTTATCCTCTTGCTGAAATTTAGACTGTTTGCTCCCCAAGGCTTCTGTTTACTGTCATCCTGAGAATTTCCTTTGCTTCTCTCTTATGTTGGATCCTGTTTCCTGAATCTCATATCTGTCTTTTTCCTTGTTTGTTTGCTAGTTTAGATAGAGCACATCCTTTAGGAGCTTCCTGAGAAAGGTGCATGGGAGGTAAATTTTTGAGACTGTGCTTGCATGTCTGAATACATTTTTATTCTGTCCTCACCCTTAAGATGTGTCTTGGCATATTTTAGAATGATAAATTCTAAATCATTTTTCCTGAACACGTGCAGACTTGATTCTGTTTTCTTCCAACTCCAGTGGTGCATGCTGATTCCCATTTATTTCTGTATAATCTATTTTATCTCTCCTAGCTTTCAGAGTCATGTTAATTTCTGGTATTTTTGTAGTTCATAATGATGTATCTTAGTGTGGGTCTTTGATCATTTATCATTGTGCATACTTGCTGTGGGCCTTTTCAGTCTGAAGATCTCTGCCCTTCAGTTCTGGGAAATGTTAATTTATCTTCTGTTTGTTTATTTGCTTTTTTCCCATAATTCCCCCCCTGCCCTGTGCATCTGTTTCTGTATGGCTGTTCGACTTCCAGCTTTCATCCTCTAATTTTATTATCCTTTTTTAAATTTTGTATTTCTCTTTTTGTTTTATATTCTGGCAGAGTCTCAACTTTATCATCTCTTCGACTACTGAATTTCCAGTTTCCACTGTCAGAATTTTAATTTTCAAGAGCTTGTTCCTGTCCTCTCAGTGCTCCTTTTAATAGCACCCTGTTGCTCTTTCATGGATGCAGTCGATGCATTGTCTCTTATTCCTCTGAGGATATTAAAAGGAATCCTTTTTATGTAGTTTTCTTCTGTTATTGTCTCCTTTTCCTCCTCGTTGCACTTTATGCTTGCTTTGGTCATTGCCTCCCAAGTGTCTGCTGATCCTTGTATGTCCATATTTAAGAACCAGGTACTAAAAAACTGTTTAGAAAGCTTACTGGGCTTCACTGAAAAGGTATTCAAATGTTTGTGTCTTTTTCTCTTAAGTCATTCTATTTCTCCAAAGAGGATTTCTCCAGTCTCTTGTCCTGGTGATACTAGCCTGACTGCCAGAATTCTGGTAGCCAAAAGAGGTAAAGGAGTTATTGCAGGGATGGGAGAGCAGTGGGTCTCACCCTCACTCAATCCTTCTGTTTTCAGCCTTATTCTCTCCTTCTGTTGTGCCTAATGTCCTTGAGTCCAAAGACTCTGCTTTAGTTTTTCCAAAAAGTAGACCTATCTACAAGCAAAAGCGGGAAGAGCAGCACAGGGTGAGGGAGAACTATTCTCTAAACAGGCTGGGGCCCAGTGCTTCTGTTTTCAGCTTTACCTCTCATCTCTATCTTCAGAGGCACCAGCTTTAGGGGGCACTTGCCCAGGCTGTACTGTGAGGGCAGTTTGCTGCTTGTTGGCAACCTCTTCTGTTGATAGCTGCTTTGGCTCCCTTAGCCCTAAGTTAATTACCACTGATTCCTGTGCTTTTTGTCTTGTAAGCTTTTGTTGCACTTTCTCATTCAGTGCCCTTTTTCTCGTTTCACTTTTTGCCTTGTGGTTAATACCTTTTTCATTTTTAAATTATTCTAAACAATGTAAATTTTTTTTTTTAGGCAGAACAGAAACAAACTATGTACTCTTTATGTTTAGTTGGAAGGTGGTAACCTAATTTTAACCTATTGTTTTTCTCTTACAAATAAAAATATCATTTTTCTGAATATAGGTTATTTATACTTGTTATAAAATATTGGACAACAGAATATTGTAAAGAAGGAAGTAAAAATCACTTGATAGTAGTTTATCTTTGGGTGGTGATATTACATTTATATATATATATATATATATATATATATATATATATATATACTTAACCTGTCAGCATCATCAAAGTTTTTCTATGTCAATAGATAGAAAATTACAGTATTGGCTGTGCGCAGTAGCTTATGCCTGTAATCCCAGCACTTGGGAGGCCGAGGCAGGTGGATCACCTGGGGTCAGGAGTTTGAGACCAGCCTGGCCAACATGGTGAAACCCCATCTCTACTAAAAATACAAAAATTAGCTGGGTGTGGTGGCGGGTGCCTGTGTAATCCCAGCTACTCAGGAGGCTGAGACAGGAGAATTGCTTGAGCCCGGGAGGTGGAGTTTGCAGTGAGCCAAGATCGCACCACTGCACTCCAGCCTGAGCAACAAAGAGTGAAACCATCTCAAAAAAAAAAAAAAAAATACAGTATCATTTTAAATACTAAATAGTCCCAGTATATAAATATTTAAGTCCCTATTGGATTTTTAGGTTTCACTTTTTTCCCTCATCACTATAAACAAGTATAGTATGAATCTTGTATACTCAATAATTATTTTCTTATGTGATTATTTTCTTAGTGTGAATTCCTAGAAACAGAATTTCTGAGCCAAAGAAAGTATACATTTTAAAGACTTTTTTTTCCTCATTGCCAAATTGCTGCCTCTCCCAGGAAAACTGAACCGTATCTATCAGATACAGTTTCATATATCTATCAGAAATACATGAATATACCTATTTCCCTAATGGGGTTCCTATTATTTCTATTTATTAAAAATTTAACTACTTAGGTACCATTTTGGTTTTAAAATATAGTTTATAGTGATAGTTTTTCTACCTGAAAGCTAATTTTTCCCCAGGAACAATTTTCTGAACTCTGGGCACTGTAAAGTTTTGCCCCTTAACATAATCAGATTGAAAAAACTTATTTATTTTATTCCTATAAAAACAGTGTGACATAATATTTCCTTCTTCAAGATGGTTTTGTTATAATATTGTTGATATAACACACTTTTATATTAATGACATCAGGCTCCCAGAAACTTTTGTTACAAACCCTGATTTTGCTTTCAATATAGTATTTTCAAAAATATATTTTCTTTAAATAAGTATTTAAGTATAGCATTTCAAATATAATATTTTCTTTAAATATAGTATTTCAATAAATTGATATTGCACTGTATTCTTAGTCATGCTCTGAATATACTAATGGATTAGAATGTGACTTGAATGATTTTCCATTGCATTGTGTAAAAGCAACAATGGGGAGAGTCAAGCTGCGTCCCAATTTGGTAGAAGGCAGAATAAAATCCTAGGACCCACTAGGCCCTCATAACTTTCCTGTGCTTGGAGTGAGGCATTTAATTCATGATTTGGATAATGAGTGCTAATCATGAGCTAAATGTATAAATCCTGAACCTTTTGTGCCACAAAAGATTTATCTTGCCAACATTTTGCTTCAAATTATAATTTCAGAGACTTATGCAAAAAATTGTAAAATAGTCTTGATTGTATTCAGCAAGTCTGTCTGAAATTATACATCTTTCATAGCAGGCCTCTTCATATTTTAAGTATAATTGTGAGATATACATAGTATCATAAGAATGCAAAATACTTGTTTTGGATAATTTAAGCAACTACTAATGGCTATAAAAATCAAATTTGCTACCACCTGCTGGTCATATTTCATAATGTTCTAGTTAATTCAGATAAAAATGCCACATTTTTTTTGTTTTTTTTTTCCCTTCCCATAATCTTTCTCACTTGTTTGCAGTTTATTCTATTTATAGGAAACTGTGAGTGTTGATTGCTTTCTATGGCTAGTGGTATTAGATAATGTTTAGGAGTTCTTCAGATGAAATCCCTATAGCAGTCTTTATTTTTTGGCTTTAAAGCAGGACTTTAATAAAGACTAAATAGAAAGATTGTTATCACCCGGCTTTCATTTGTTTGTGTGCAACTGAAATAATGTGTTTGCCTTGTCCCAATTTTGTCAGTGTTTCTGGACTAGGACTTATATCTGTAAGAAAAGTAAAATGAAATAAAAAATTAGGGAGCCAAGTCTGTAGTTGAGAATTTAACTGTTTCCTTGAGTTCCAAATGTAACCTTGGGAAGAGATAGTCTTATTTTACAAACCTCTGTATAACTGAGCTGTACTTTATTAACAGAGTAGACCCGGTTAATTCAAGCAAATTTTATGTTCCTTTACTACCTGTTCAGGCATTATTTTTAGGAAGTTGGTTCTAACTTATATTTGAAAGATTATTTTTCATACTCAGCTTTATGTTTTTCTGTTGTTTTAGTGAGAAACTCACTAAAATATAGACTAGTACTAGAAAAGAATTTCCATGAATGTTAGTTCTTTGTGCTTGCCACTGAAACCAAATCGTTTCTAAAGTCATCTAGGCTATTTAGTAGTAGTTTTAAAGAATGTGCTGATATTTGCTTCTTGGCAGTTGGTGTTTTAAATAATCACATAAAATAAAGCTCATCTGTTTATTAACATTACTGTTAATAGGCCTCCATAATCTAAAGAATTACCTTGTATTCATGATAAATAACTTGATGCCATATAATTTATGGAATTTAAAAGTATTAATACTATATTTATTACCTTTATGTCCTTACTTCCTTATATTTTTATAATATGTATTGAGTTGTCTAACTCAAATACAGTATTCACTGCATCAGTTTTTATACAATTTAAAGATATGAAATTCACCATCCCTTTTTTATCTGTATTTGAATATATAGTAAAGCTTATAAAGAATATTTGCCTACAGGCTTAATTTTCTGTGGAATGAATTAATAAACTTGTATATGTTTACGGAAGGCCCTCAAACTAACCCTATGGATGGCAGTGAAAAAAATCAAAGACCTTGCTTTTATGGAGCTTACATTTTAGCTCCATGGTGAGACAAATATAAATATGTTGGGTAGTGATAGGTACTTTGAACAAAGCACAGTGTTAAGAAGATATAGAGAGACAAAGGGACTTTTCTTTTGTTATGAGTGATCACGGAAGTCCTCTCTGGTGAGGTGGTATTTGAGCAGACATATAGATGAAGTATGGAAGTGAACCACACAGTTGTATTGAGAAAGACCATCCCAAGCAAATATAAAATCTCTGAAGAAGAAGGTGTGTGTGTGTGTGTATGTATGTGTGTGTGTGTAAATAATGTGTATATGTATGTATATTATAATAACCACATAGACTAAAACTAACTGAAGCAACTTACGTGTGCTTTGAGAAATATAAAATGAAATTGTAAGGCAGAGGTAGGATTAATAAACTATCTAGTATACCATTAAATAAGTTTGTGGTGATTGGTGATTCATCACCTGAATCATCTAGGTAAGTCCTGAAAAACTCGTATTTTATTAATTGCTTCTCTCTCCCTTTCTATCCCTGTCCCCACTCCTTTCTCCTCTCTTCCCCCCACTCCTTTTCACCCATCTTTTCCCTTCTAATTTCAGTGAATTTGGAGCGATTTGAAATTCCAATCAAGGTTCGATTAAGTCCGGAGCCATGGACCCCTGAAACCGGTTTGGTAACAGATGCTTTCAAACTGAAAAGGAAGGAGCTGAAGAACCATTACCTCAAAGACATTGAACGAATGTATGGGGGCAAATAAAGTGTTGCTCTTTTATTGACACTTGTGCAGGAGGTAGCCTGGTGGTTTTTCACTTCTAGAGTTTTAAGCCTTTGTTGAGCTGTCTGTTAGAAAGCAAGGTATATTATTCTAAAGATACAATAAAAAGAAAACAAAACCAAAAGTGATTAAAGTTGTTGTCCAATTTACTTTAACTTAGTTTTGCATAGTTCTAGTGCAGCTGAAATTGAAAAGTTATTTCCCTTTAGCTGTGTTATTATAGAGCAGAAATTCTGTTTATAAAAATTAGCCTAAGATATATTTGTTTTTGTAAAGAAAAATATTTACCGTTGAACAAAATAAATTGGAGTTGGAGTAGAATGTAGTTTGAGGAAATTTGCAGCTTCCAATGCCTTTTGTCTTCCTATTTCAGAAGGAGTTTAAATATTAAGCATGATAGAAAATATGTATTAACACTACTCAAAACAAAAGTGCTGCAGGGCTTTAAAATTCTCTTCCAACCATTTATCTTGAAGGAAAAATTCAATAGTAATATAATACACAAAATCAAATAATACCTTAGACGGTATTAAGATTGTAATTGTTGCATAGGTTAGATATAGAGTCACTGTAACATTGTGAATAATGACAATGCCTAAAGCAAGAATAAAACAACATATACAACACCAAAAAATATCTAGTAATATATTTAAAGGAAAATTGAGCTGCTCTTTTGAAACTTTGAGTTCTAAAAATAACTGTAATTGTTTGAATGACTTAAGAGGAAAGTACATTTTGTAAAATGCTGAAAATTGTCTTTTTGTGTTTATTCAAACTGAAAAGCTGAGACCAAGAGCAAAAAGATAGGAAAGTAATAAAAATTTAACAGGCAAACATTTTCTCTTAGAAAAGAGTAAAAATCATGAGTATTTGGAATTAGAACTCTTATACATCACTGAACGTGGGAAAGAGATTTAAACTCTGAATTTATCTTTGATAACAGGGATTGATTTTAAAATGTACTTGTATTAAATTACATTTGTAATTTAAGGTCTGTTTGCTGTTGCTGATTTGATTCTTGATCAGTAGTTTGCATTTCAGAAAGCCTTTCATTTTGCTTTAATTTTAGCAAAGCAGGTTATAATGAATGACTTCCCCAGTATCTTGCTCGAACTTACAGGTGATTAACTTGGATGAGTTTTGCGAAGTTAAAGGGAAGAAAACACTGTTATCATTTTTTCCTGTTTGGAAAGAGTTTAGAAACTGGAAATACTAGATTTGGGATAAGGGCAGAGTTACTTGATACTGGACTGATGTTTGTGCAGTAACTTGGAGTGTGGTTTATTTTTGAATCTTTAATGACAACCTGGGATTATATATCCCTGATAGATATTCACACTTGAAACATAGTTACTGTAAAACACAAAAATTCTTAATACTGTTATTCTTTGCACTTTTTCTTAATCATTTTATATATATGCATATATATATATGTTGCTTACGTTCTTTTGTACAGATGTGAACCACCATTGCAACAAAATAAATTCTTTTTGCTCTAAAATATTTATAAAGAAAATACTTAAGTGTTATATATGTGGTGGTAATAAGGGAAAAATCAAGTATTATAAACAAGAATGAAGGTTTTTATAAAGATTTCTGTTCAGCGTCTTGCAAGGTAAAATTCTAGGAAAGTTTTCCCTGAAGTTACGTGTATGTGAGAATTCTCATTCCTCCCAACTTGGCTTTGAAGAGTGAAAAACCATTATTATCAAGTAGACTGTTATTCAGCTTCTATACCTGCCCTGCCGTTTATCCCTTAAGAATGAGTTTCTTGGACTTTTCCAATATGTAATTTTTTTTTCCCATTTAGAATGGTGATTTTAAAGTGTGAGTGCATGCACTATCTTATCTCAGATATTTGCACCCCCAATCCGCCCCCATCTCCCGAAAGCTAGAACACTGCCAACTGATCTGTTATATAGGTCCTTTAGACACACATAATTAACACTTAAGGTTGGGTGCTGCTAATTCTTTGCAAAAATCCAAATATTGTTAAGGGACCAGGGAGATGCCACTACCCCTTGATTTTCCATATAAAAATATACATGTTTATGTAAACAAATCTTTCCATATTCATAGTGACTTTTCAAGTACTTGAGCCTAACGATTTTGATCTCACATTTTTATAACTGTTTAAATTGTCACAATTATTACATACACGTCAGCCATCAACTAAAGTTGTACTTCAAAAATTTACAACAATATGTACATTTCTAAGTCAAACACTTCTGACATTTGCTTTAATTCCATGAATGTTCCTGCCTCCTTGATATCTGTATTTATTCTTTTTTTCTCTAGAGTGGAGGAATAATTGTGTGACTTTTCAGAAATATGGATAAATGATTCAAAAAATCACAGTTAAGGAAAATAATGTTTCTTTGATCATGAATAACTGATTAGTAATTCTTGCCTATATTTTCCTGATAGCATATGACAGATGTTTCTAAGGTGACAAGATGAGAACAGATAAAGATTGTATGGTGTTTTAGATTTGGAGAAAATTATTCTAATTTTTAAATGCAGTTACAAATTATAATGAATTCATTATTGTACTTTCTGTTAAAATGCATGATTGTAGAATTGTTTAGATTTTGTGTTTATTCTTGATGAAATGCTTTCTTTGTTCTTGTTTTTAAGTTTGCACTCAAATCTTAAGAAATAAATTCACCCATGTTATCAAGCCAATTTGTACTTCATTGTGCACTGAGATAAAATCTGCAAGCTTGAAGATTATTGACCAAACTTTTAAACACATAATTTTGAAGTACTCTCTGGGTTTATGGAATTGCATTAAGCATTTAAACCAGCTTGTATAGCCCCAATTTGTAATACTGATATTTTGGAACAAAACAGTCATGTTGTGTGGATTATTAGTAGTTGCTACCAAATTATAACTGTTGCTTTTAGGCTAATTAATATTTTAGAGAGAAATTGATTTGAGTTATACGAGGGTGTGTATAAAATGGCATTAAAAGCTCTATTTCCTGGCTTTGCCACTCAGTAGTTGTGTAATTTTCGGCAAATTAACATCTTGGAGCTGCATTTCTCCATCTGGAAAAGGTGGGTTGATGGATGATAGGATCTACCTAATAAGATTGTTGTGATAGTTAAAATGTGAAGTGTTTAGAACAATAGCTTATGTTAGCTATTATTATTATCATAATCATTATTGTATCGAGACACTGGTCATCAGTCAGGTTATTTAAAGTATTGACTAGCATACTCAGGGCCTTAAAGGAGTGACTTCCCCTGAAGATTTTGTGAAAAATGTTCTAGATTTAGAGGTCAGGAAACCTGGGCTCATTGACACTAACTTTGTAACCACGGGCAAATCTCACAACCTTAGCCTTAGTTTCTTCTTCCCATTAATAAAAAAAGAAAGAAAGAAAAAAACCGATGCCTTTTGCAAAAAGGGAAAGACAAATGACAGAAGAAATAGGGAACATGATAGTCCTTACAGTCCTTCATGTCTAGCTTTAGCATTTTGATATTACTATTCCAAGCTCTATTTTCTTAAATGATGCCCTAGGTTCTGAGTTTCCCATAAGGCTACGAGGCTATGGATCACAAGAAGTTGAGGATTCTAATAGATATAAAGAATCTGTGACTTTTTTAAATGTATTTTTGTTTTGAGATAGGGTCTCACTCTGTCACCCAGGCTGGAGTACAGTGATGCCATCATAGCTCACTGCAGTCTTGAACTCCTGGGCTCAAGCAGTCCTGCCACTTTAGTCTTCCAAGTAGTTGAGACTACAAGCATGCACCAGCACACCCAGCTAATTTTTTTTTTTAGAGATGGGGTCTTGCTATGTTGCCCAGACTGGTCTTGAACTTCTGGCATCAAGCAATCCTCCCACCTCAGCCACCCAAAGTGGCTGAAGGATTACAGGTGTGATCCACAGTGCCTGACTCTTATGTTTTATAAAATTTTAATCAGGGTTTTGCACACATAATTTAAAGTAGTGCTTCCAAACTTCTTTTTACTGTGATCCACAATTCTGAGCACACACATTTTATGAAAATATTTTGAGAAAAAACAATACTAATGAGATGCATGGTGGTTTTCTATTCTATTTATTTAAATGTTGGCTGTGACTCACTCAATTGATTTAATGACCCTATAAAATAGTGCTGTTCAGAAGAACTTTCTGTGAAGTTGAAAATGTTCAGTATCTGCACTGTCCACTGTAGTAGTTGCCAGCCATATGTGGATGTGGACCATTTAAAATATGGTTATTGTTCGCCAGGCACGATGGCTCATGCCTGTAATCCTAGCACTTTGGAGGGCCACGATGAGAGGATTGTTTGAGGCCAGGAGTTTGAGACCAGTTTGGTTAACAGCAGGACCCATCTCTAAAAAAAAAAAATAAACATTAACAAAAATTTAAAAAGATCTTTAAAAAATAAAATGTGGTTAGTGTGACTGAGGAACTGGATTTTTATTTTTATGTCCATATTGGACAGCATCACTCCAGAGAGATTGTAAGTCAGTTTGAAAAGCACAGGTTTAAAGGCAGCTATTCTACAAAGTTTCTGAAAAACAGCTGTCCACTACCTTCATCCTCCCCATTACCTCTACCTCAGAGGAAACCACTTTTAACTCTTAGTTGATTGTTTTGGTTTTTGCCGTCTTGTATCTAAATAACATGCTTGTATCCCTACTTCCTGATTTTATCGACCTTTCACTGTACACAGGCACACTTCTCATCCTCTCAATATAAATGAGTAGTTAGATCAGTAAGTCTTTACATTATAATAACTGCTATTCAGTGCTGAAATGTAGTAGGAAGACAATGATTCATTTCCTTCTGCTGCCTGCACTTTTAAACCACTGAAGCTAATAATTGTCTTTTTGTCATTTGCTTGGTTTTCTTTGTACTTACCGCTAATTCTACCACAGGCTCTCCACCAATTGCTTAAAATCTCTCTAGACTTCCAGATAGCAAGAATTCTAACAAATTCATCTGGAAGAAATCTCTCCTACAACCAGATCATTCACCCTTCTTTCCCTGGTGCAGGATCATTATTTTGGCATCTACCTTCACCGTCATCCTGAGACTTCCCTTTACCTTTGTCATGTGTTGGGTCTCCAGTTTTTTGTATTCCATGTCTGTTTCTTACTTGGATTATTATTTATTTTTGATAGAATACATTCTACAGTAGCTTACTGAGAAGGGATAAATGGGAAATAAGTTGGAGGTCTTAATTGATAATTTGGTTGGGTATAGGATTGAAAATTTCCTCTCCGTGTGGAAAGCATCATTCCATTGTCAATAAGCTTTCCTTCCATCTTATCTCTCCAACAGGAACTTTCCATTCTAGTTTCTTTTTTTTTTTTTTTTTTGCCCTTTATACCAATTTATTTTATATCTTTTAAAAATACCATTCAACAAAAAAAAATGAAGTTTACATCTAGGGCAGATATACATAAGTTAAGGCACTTGTAGTCCATCATGCCAATTGAATAACAACTTTGCTGTTGAAATTTCTTAAAATTTACCAAGTTAAAAGGCTGAGTGATGCAGAAGGAGGAGTATTTTAGTGTAATCTGTAAATTGACTTTTCTAAGAAAGGAAGTAAATCCTGTTTTCCCAGATAAGTAAATAAGCAAGAGCTACAGGCAGCAGTGTGAGTAGTAAGACCTTTCTAAAGTCTTTCCAAATGAATCAAAGGTGGGTATGCAATAGGAGAAAAAAATGATACAAAAACATTGCAATATATTAAATATATTGCAAACATATATTTTGTTTGCATAACGATATATTTATATAATTTAACATTTAAAAAGGCAAGAGGTGGCATTCTAGCAGCAAATTGCTTAATAAAGAGTACATTGTAGAGAATTATACAAAAAAGTATCTCACGCCAGTCAGAATGGAGATTGTTAAAAAGTCAAGAAACAACAGATGCTGGAGAGGCTGTGGAGAAATAGGAATGCTTTTACACTGTTGGCGGGAGTGTAAATTAGTTCAACCATTGTGGAAGACAGTGTGGTGGTTCCTCAAGCATCTAGAAACAGATATACCATTTGACCCAGTAATCCCATTACTAGGTATATGCCCAAAGGGTTATAAATCATTCTACTATCAAGACACATGCACATGTATGTTTATTGCAACACTATTCACAGTAGCAAAGACTTGGAACCAACCCAAATGCCCATCAATGATAGACTGGATAAAGAAAATGTGGCACATATGCACCATGGAATACTATGCAACCATAAAAAAAGAATGAGTTCATGTCCTTTGCAGGAACATTGACGAAGCTGGAAGCTATCATTCTCACCAAACTAACACAGGAACAGAAAACCAAGCACTGCATGTTCTCACTCATAGGTGGGAGTTGAACAATGAGAACATATGAACACAGGGAGGGAAACATCACACACCAGGGCCTGTTGGGGGGTGAGGGGCATTGGGAGCACATCTGCCAGGAGCTCTCGACCTGCAAGGGGATTCCAACCTGGATGGGGGTGCGTGGAAGACAGAAAATGACAGAAAGCGGGGTCTGGAGGGTTAAGCCTATGCCTCACCAACAACTTTATTCGTGCTCGGGGTCAGTTTATATACCTTTCTTAGGTATGTGCCTACGTGATATAAAGGGGAACATAAAGTCTTAAAGTAGAAAAACAAGTTACAACACCACAGAATAAGGACAATGGAAGAGTCAGCTTACACAATCCACCAGAGCAGGTGGTCACACTATCTCATCAGAAGGTAAGTCGTTTATCTTCTGGAAAAGTCAGCAAAGTCGAAACCATGTCTTTGTAGAAAACTCAATTATCATACACAATGCATCTGCATGACCATCTAGTAATCGCCCACAAGGTTTATCTTTAACCTAAATCTCTTTCTATTCCTGCTTTCCCATAGCTCGACTTCCCTCAACTGGAGACACTGTGTCTGGGCTCAAGCCCTCCGTATTGTGAATCCCAGTTTACGGGGGTGGGGGGGGGCTCACACGGGAGCATTCCCCACAGTTCCTCCTTTTTTATTTTTTAATTGCAACTCAAAAAGTTTTAGCTGCAATTGTTGAAGGGAGGAGAACACAAGGCGAAAGAGGAATGGTAGAGAATCAGGAGGATTATAAAAACTCCAATGCCAATTATAGATGATAGCGAAGGGAGATGAGTCCAGTGCAGCCAAGAGGACAAGGTGTTTACAATATTCTTAGCAACGGTGTCATCCTGTGGAAGTTGGTCTCGAGTAATATCCATTGCATATATTTGTTTTTGTAGCTTTAGGATGTCCAACGACAAATTATTATGAGACCATATTCCCTGTAAGTGTGCCTTAACAAGCGGCCATTGCCAAACAGATTCATTATAAGGGGCATTAGTTACACAGATGTACTTATACTCAGCTGGCAACGAAGAGACAAACGATTTTGAATATTATACACTTTGTCACCCAGTAAATAAACAGTTTCTTCCAAAGCATT
The DNA here is from genome assembly GCA_004027715.1 of Plecturocebus donacophilus. Lineage (NCBI taxonomy): Eukaryota > Metazoa > Chordata > Mammalia > Primates > Pitheciidae > Plecturocebus > Plecturocebus donacophilus. Next base: position 2,094 of record PVKP010036224.1, on the reverse strand, counting down.
TAGCTTAACTTCCAGTTTTTTGTATATATCCATTTGAGTTCCCATAGAAGCAGAAATATTTTTTGCAAGATGATTAACATAAGTAGCAGTTTGTACATTATAAGCAAGACTCACAGCCGCAGTGGCTGCGGAGGCAATAATAGTTACAAAGGCTATAATACTAGCGATTAGCATTCCAATAAAACATTTTGGTCTAATCATTAAATCTCTTATTTATTGTAAAACTTGTAATTCCCTATCGTCATACCAAGCACCAGAAATGTTAACAGGAAGCATAACATAAGGTGGTTGGTGTACAATCAAAATAACAGGAGTAGGGAAAACAGTAGAATCAAGACAATTTGTAAGAGTACAAGCAGAGCAAGTGATTGAGTAATGTCCATTATTTTCTGCAATTTTGATGTCCCCATAGAGGAGGGCATAAGGAGAAGCAACACAAGCTTGAACATACACAGTTTGCTTAGCGGGGTAAGAAGTACTCCTAAATCTGGCACAAACAAAGCTTGGTATAATAGCTGTAAATAACTTCCAAAGTGAGGAATGAACATGACCAGAGGGTGTAGTAAAGATAGGAGTACTCCATCCCCCAGGCACTTCATACAAGCCAGTGCCTAGAGGAAAGGGAACTGACCAATCAAAAAGGGTGAAACCTGTAGAAAGGGTATAACTTAGAGCTTGCTTTTGTTTAGGATAGCATAGCATCCCGGGAGGTGAAGGGTCAAGAGACTGATTACTGGGTCTGCATCTTTCTCTTTTGATTTCAGGAAAATCTGGAGAGGAAATATTGTCAGATACTTTGATCCCATTATAGACCAATCCCCAATCTCTATTGACATATGTTTCCTCATCGGGTCTAAGATCATTATTTCCTTCATAAGTAAATAATTCTCTCCATCCAAGTTCGAAACAGTGTGGACCGAGGATGGATGGGGAAGATGGCTGTAAAGCTACTTTACTCTCCTAATTATCCCAAATCCTAGAAGCATAAAAACACATGGGTGGATCTGCAGCCTGGGCTGTAAAGTCATATTTTGCCACTTGAGGGGTGATATGGGAAGAAGAAGGAAACCCCAAAATAGAGGTATCATTAAGGTAAACTGGAAAAGAGGGGTCATTCCAAGTAACTGGCCTAAGTGCAGGAGGATCAGGAACATATGCCCACAAAGCTTGATTTTCAGACCTGTCACCAGGAACCTGACAAGATAGAATAGCAAGCACAGCAATGAACATCATAGCAGGAGTACAAGGAGTATTTTGAGAATCCACCAGACGTGCTGCTTCAGCACTGAGTCGCTTCATCTGGGTCCATGTTGGCAGGGAACTGTGATGGAAGGGGAATGTTGTTCTCTTCTTCTTGCAGCGATGACAAGAAGGCTGCGGTGTCAGATGCAGGCATCTAAAACGAGGGATCAGGGTGTCGATGCCTCCCACTGGCAGAAAATCCATGTTTAACCAAACGTTCAGGAACCCACACAGGGGCGTGAGCAGACCTAGGAAAAACACAAACATGTCCTCATCCCCAAATGAGGACTGAGTCAGGTCCATTCCAGGTATTAGTTAACACATCCTTCCATAAGACTTCAGGATAAGCTGTAGATTTGGGATGCCAAAACCTATCAGCTGCAGAGTGTCCTTCAGAATCAAGAGTTAAAAAATTTAAAACATAAAGAGCATATCTAAGCCAATTGTGAGGTGTTCTATGTGGTTCCAGTCCAGATTATCCCTTTAGTGTTTGCAGAGTAAGTTTCAGGACAGCATGCGCACGTTCCACAATGCCTTGTCCCTGTGGGTTATAAGGAATACCTGTACGGTGTTGAATTTGAAATTGAGAGCAAAAGGAAGAAAAACTTTTACTAACATAAGCAGGTCCATTATTAGTCTTTAGGATTTTGGGTGGTCCTATGATAGAAAAAACAAGTAAACAGTGAGCAATGACATCTTTTGTAGCTTCACCAGTGCGAGCTGATGCCACAAGGAAATGAGAAAAGGTATCAATAGTCACATGAATATACTGAAGTTTACAAAAAGGAGAGAAATGAGTAACATCCATCTGATAGATGTGGCCACTTTGTAAACCTCGAGGATTAACACCGA